>ML769430.1:15202-296636 GCA_009733575.1 Gymnopus androsaceus JB14
TTCACGTAGTACAAGCCTCTTTAGCGGAGATATATAACTTCACTGCAATAAGGCCATGATATGTGTCTTCGCAAATCGGGTTCCAGCTATATCTCGGTCAATCGATGCTAATGCAATCCCAACAAATCGGGATGAAATCCCTTCGCGGAAGCTTGGAACTTGGGACAAAAGACCGTGACGTTGAGTATAGGATTCGCACAGATCGACGCGCTTCGATGATGGAAATAGACCCACTCCGTAAGCCCACTGCCCTTGGCGGAAGCCGTCGCACCGAGCTCGCTAACATCTTCAGTGAAAACGGACTGAATGGTTTCAAAGTCGTAGCTGGATAGAACAAGATTAGCATCAGTCGGTATGAAAATGAAATGCCGGAAAGAGATGAAGAGCCAGGAGAAACTCACGGAGACTCGGAAGTACATTCAGAACTTTTTCATCGGCTTGGGAGGCTTTAATTCTTTTCGAAACTTGTCCAGCGACGCCTGTCCTTGATTAGAGTCCACATCCCTCGCGCTGTCAGAAAAAGTCGGAGTTACCCTTGGGATTGTTGTGGTTCCCGGCTCTGCAACAGACAATGTGGGAGGTATGTATATGAAACGAAAAGGACTTACAGTAAACTGGGAGCGGGGATTGAGACACTGTGAGTTGACCTGGCGTATACATGACAGAGAGCGAACGACAATGATTGAAGAGAGCGTCAGGAGTGAATTGGTTTTCATAGTGAAGGACAGTAACAACATCCCCCAAGATTAGTCTAGGTATACACATACTGAATACTAGTCGTTCCAAGCAAACCACCCTTATCGTCCAGTGGCCATGGCAGGGACGATGAAGGTGATCTGGGGTGATACTAAGTTTGCGCACACCTCTAAATAAAGCAAAGCATAAAATACAATACAATACTTACTCTTGAGCGTGGTAAGCTCTTGCTCGAGAACTTCCTTGAACTCCCCTCGGAAAGACCAAGGAAAGACCATGTATATTGCCATACAGCATAATCGAAACGAAATGTAAGCCAATCACGACGAAACTTGGTAAAAGATTTGGCGGAGCCCTCTTCCCGTGCTTTTGGCCGTAGAGAATGTACTTTTCAATACACTTTTCAAGACCCCGGTTGGTAGACCGTGGCCGTTCTTTGCTTTTGATAGGTGGTAGGCGTAGACTCTAAAGCCACGTTTCGTGAACGAAATGGCGGCTTTCTATCATTACTATTGTCCATAAGGCAAGGTGGGCTCCAAAATGTGCCCATGTTCAAGAGAGGTCAAAGAGAGTGACATTAGATGATAATGAGTACAAGGTAAACTAATCGTCAGCATATAGCTTGCCGCTGACCAGCTATATTAACAAAAAAGAAAAGCATCAGCATTGATAACGCAATGGAACAGATGAGCTAACCATCTTCGACTCCTTGGGCTGGAGCCACGGCGTTGGATGCCGAATCCCATGAGCGTAACGCATGAATAAATTTGAAGACCAATCAGGCCCCCACTGCCATTCTTCATCTGCCGTAGGGTTTTGGCCTAGAAACTCTCGTTCAGGGGTGGGTGCTAGTTCTACACCAAGTTGGTCACTAACGCAAGAAGAAGAATTTTTCAGTGACTTACTGGCGTTCCTCTGGCGGCCGGGGTTCGTGTACCTGGCCTTGCCCCTGCGACCGCCCTTGTTGGCTCCGCTACCTTTGCTGCCACTACCGCCCTTGTTGACTCCACCGCCACCGCCGCCTGAACCCTTGCCCTCATTACCATTACCATCCTCATCTTTCTTCCTACGTTTTGGCTGGTTATTGTTGCCAGGCTCTCCCTTGGACTTTTTTCCAACTTGCCTGGACTCGGGGGGTGCACCTCGATAGGTTTCGTGGAGGTATACAATGAGTTCATACGTCTCAGCCTCACACATTGACAGCTTGATCCTCGCCAGAGAGTCGATTATCACAGCTAAAAAGGCACCAACAGAACGTCCTGGTAAGTGCCAGTAGAGTTTTGACCCATCTTTATTGACTCCGACATGTGAGACTGTTGCGATTTGACCAAGTCTTGTGTGTTTAATATCTTTTGGAATTTTTGCACCATCAAAGATACGATAAAGTGTCCTTGTTTTCCGCCTACCCAACGGCTTACCTTCGCGGAATTCTCCGTCGCCATAATGAACAAGATCCGGGAAGAAGGAAGTCGCAATAGCGTTCGGCGTTGGGGATTGTGGTGCTGGCAAAAGTTGGTATAGGTCTTGGAAGCATCTGGCTTCAACAGCTTCGGGATCTGTATCATTTTCAAGGTCAACGAGGATCTGAAAAGACAGTTGAGTGTATGAGTGAACGGAATGCCTTATTTTACACACCTAATCCACCGTCGTGTCCCTATCCTCTTGAAATTTCCGGAGAATATACCGTGAAATCTCCACACACGGAATGAACGCAAGGGCGGGTAACATTCCTTCCATGGACGTCATCCAGGATAGATGGCAGGTAGGACAAACTAGTGTGCTCGCTAAGAACACGGCCTTTTGGGACTACTCGTGAATGCACTCACATCGTATCCCGTTCTCAGCATGCTTGCGGCTAAAAGTCGAGGAAACCAAATGGTAGTCGATCGCCTCCTCCAACTGCATATCGAGTCAATCTCTCTCTACAAACGATGTATAGTTGCGGCGCACCAATATCGTTCCACGCTCCGCATGGTCTAGAATGGGATAATCATGAAGCATTCCATTCGACCAGGTGAGACAAAGGGCACATCGGTTGAAAGTAGACTCGAGTTCTTTTATGGCGGATTTTCCAAAGTTCGAAGTCTCCGAGTCATTCAACATGCGCTGAGTCAATGAAAAACGAGGAGAAACCATGTCAGATGATCTCTACTGTTGACTACTTTGCCAAAGGATGAAAGAAATAGGTGAAGTTTGGCGAGGTGATCGTAGCAGAGAGCGTTTATAATCATGAGTAACAGTTAGCACAATCGAACGCGCCACTGGGATTTATCCAGGTATTTCGTGGTGTTGTTAGTGTTGTTAGTGGTGCTAGGGAAGATAGATGATGGAAGAAAGAGAGGGTTTCACGGAACTCAGATCGACAGGCGGAAGCATTTTTCCGCTGGCCAAAAACATTTCGATGAATTCGAGCATTTTCTCCTAGTGCATCGAAAGCATTTAGATAATGCGAAAGAGCAGGAGAGTCAGGCTCAGTCAGCGCAGTCCAGCCTTCAATGCGCGACGATGGTTGTTAAATGGCAAATCAGCGCGGAGCCTAGCGTCCACTTAGCGCTGTACATGGCGGAAAATCACTCTTGTCAATGTCTTGCCTCATTTTGCTCTGCTCCACGACATGAACAATAGTTGTCGATCGGATGACTTCAATCCAACTACATATTTTATTAACCATTGCATAGCAAAAGCGTGCCCCGAAACTCGATACCAGCGTCAGTTTTTACCTTGGGTCACATCAAAAAGTGCTAGTACTGGAATATCAACTTGGATTTGGATTTGTATCAGGCCATCGGTAGATCAGTGGTTCAGAATGGTAGAAAGATCTGCTCCCAAGTCAAGGATCTGCAGGACCATTGCAAAGACATGTACCTTCGATGTTACTACATTTCGATTCTGAAGGTGTACTGCCCAGTTGGATTCTAAGTGTAGTGGATGTGTATATATATTTTAATGTGCCCGATGCTGAATCCCTACATAACTTAGTGATACTTTCGTTGAAGTTGTTTATAAGCGTGCCTTCAAGCATGCTTCTATCATCTATGAACACGACAACTAAGGGCGGAATGACAAGTATGGGCCGACGGTGCTTTGAAGCTTCAGACGCTGGCTGCCGCGATGGTGGTGAATAGGACTACTGGACATGGGACGATGAATAGGCGATCTAACTCTCTACCAACTTCAAGCACCCAACCGTTCCTACTTGCGACCATTACGACTAAACGATGGCAATGGAATCACTGCCTAACGAACTCATAGAATGTATCCTCGACAACCTCTCCTCCGATAAAAATGCTCTCTCCAACTGTTCTCTTGTCGAAAAGTCTTGGGTTGTCCCCTCTCAGCGTCGCATGTCCGAAAAACTCGAGCTGGATGGCCGTTCGATGCACTCTCTACAGTACAAAGGAAAACAAAGGGGCTTATTGCGGTGCTCGAGGAGAAGCCGCATCTAGCATCTTGTGTCCGCATTCTGGGCTTCTTGGGGTTCTATCTAAAACGACCGGAAAAGGATGGGATCTATGCTCAGATTGCTGAAGGAGTTATCCAGCGACTCTCCAAAGTGGACACGATAAAATTCAATGACGTCCACTGGGAAAGACTGTCACCTTTACTCAGAGCGGCACTGTCTGACGCGGTCGAAGCTCCTTCCCTGACTCGAATCGTCATCACTAGGTATTCATTCGACCCATTCGCCGAGCTGGCTTCTCTGTTAAGCCACGCGACGTACTTGAAGGCGCTTACAGTCTGGCTTCTGAGTACCGGTATAGATGAGCCGAACACCTCAGATTTTGCGGCCCTCCCTCGGTCAATAAAACTTGAGGAGTTTCTGACCGACGATGTTAGTATCTTCACTCCTTGGTTCCAAGAAGAATCGTGCCCATTCGAAATTCGAGATCTGCGATTTTTGCGTATGCATATCTATGGTCATTACGAGTTGATAGTTTCCATGGTCCAGCATGCTGGTCCTAATCTTAGAAAGTTGGAGCTGCGATACCGAAGTGGACTTGGAGGTACTTACCAGGCTCTCTGCTGTTTTAAAGTAACTCTATAACCTCCCTCTCCTAGCCTCAGATCTCGTTCATCTTGGATACATGCCGAACTTGGACAGCTTCGTGTTGGATATTTGCGATCCCCGAGTTGGAACAGACATACTCATTCACTGGATTTGGTCGTTCTTTGAACCTCTTCTGCAACTGGATGGGCATACGCACCCCTTATACCATTTCACTCTAGTCATAGCTATCGATTCCTACGAGTATGATACTGCTCAATGGGAGTTGGACCAATATGCTGTCCTCGATCAGTTGTTTGCAAATTCAGTGTTTGCTTCACTCGAGATGGTGAATATTGTGGTGAAGGGGCGGAACATTCAGAAGCTAATTATATCGACTGAGTTACTGGGCTGGAAGCTTCCTTTTTTGAAGGATCGTGGAAGCTCGAGGTTGATTTTCGGGAATAATAGTAGATCTTTGGACCAGGTTGCTTGAAAGGAGTAGGTATACATAGCTGGTGTTTTATTCAAAATATGCACTGTTTCCGCCCATAAAATATATTGACGCGCCTCACTCGGGATTCTGAATTCACATTGGATACTCTTCTGTTGGGATTGATTGGAATGCCCTTGAAGTTAGACATTTCGACATACTGGGGACATCTCACAAATGTTTTCAGCGGCATATTCATTATGCTTGATAATGGATGCATTAGCCTTATTCTTGCTACTGGGTCTAGTATTAAGGTAGTCTGCCTTTACTGCACCCTCGGGCTCATATACTTATAAGTATGTCGTCTACTACAGAACGGTTACATTGACAAATTCCAACACCATCAAAGAAGGAATTCACGTGGAGGAATTTCCAGGCAGAAAACGAAGAATCCAAATGAAAATATATTGCATTTTTGCAGACTGGTACGTATTGCTGACTGGAGTCCCAGAATAGAAAGACGAAACAGTCCGTATAGTGTAGATGTCGAGCAAGCATGGTAACACACAATTCGCTTGGCTAACAGAGATTGGGGATCACTGAAAAGAGATTTCAAAGCAAAAGATCAGCATCAGTCGGTATGAAAATGAAATGTTGCAATGGGTTGGGACAGGACATCAAGAACTTTTGCGTTTCGTGAAGAGGCTTAAACTTCTTTCGGAGCTCCTCCAACGACGCCTATCCTTGGTAGGAATCAATATTGGTCTCGCTATCAGAGAAGTCAAGGTTGTCCCTGGGATTGTAGTGGTTCCTGGTCATAGAGCAGACTGTATCCGCATCTATGGAGGTGGAAATAGGTCAGTAAACATGCTACATCTGGAGGTATAAAGGAAAGCTAAAAAGGACTCAAAATACACTGGAGTGGGGATGACTGCGAGTCAACCTGGCGTAGACGTGACAGAGAACGAACGACAACGACTGAAGAGTGTCGGGAGAGAATTTGTTTTCATCGTGGAGGACCTACGAAGTACGCGCAAACATATCAGTAAAAACACCCCCAAGATTAGTCAACCGCATACTGAATAGTGCGCCGGTCGACTCGTTCCAAGTAAACCACCGTGTGATTGGAGATAGAGGTCCATCCAGGTTGGATGCCCAGAAAAAGCTACAAGCGTTGTGTCAGAACAAAAACAACTAGGTCAATACAAAGGACACGGACCGAATGTGGCGACGTTTCCCGCTGACGATGAAGGTGATCTGGGTGTTGATACCTAAGCTTGTGCACGCCTCTAAAAGGGATGAACGGGAACGAGAACAAGCTGGTAAACTAAAATAAAGCCAAGCACAAAATACCAATACTTACTCTTGAGCGCGGTAAGCTCCTGCTCGAGAACTTGTTTAAATTGTCCCTCGGAGACACCATCTATAGAGTATCACCATAAGCATGTCGAAACGAAACATAAACCAATGACGACGAACCTCGGTAAAAGATGTTCACTTGGGCACAGCACTCTGCGGAGACTTCTTCTCGACATTCTTGCGGTAACTAATGTACATATTAAGTGCGTTCTGCGCAAAGAAAAGAAAGAAAGCGGTCATGTAAGCGACAACGCAGAGAAGGTCTACATGAAAAGGAGAAGTACTTACGAAAGCCATCGTCTCGAGATTCTCGATGATTTCTTGGCGAGAGGTCTGAACAGCACATTCGGCGACGTATTTAGCATTGTTGGAGTCTACACTGGCAAGGAGAGAAGTGAACGATGGACGACCGTCGGAACCAGGAGCAGGGTGGATAACGTCGGCGCCTACAAGTAGAGTAAAAGAAAAGAAAAGCCGAGTTAGTTGTGCAAAAAAGAAACGAAAAGAACGCGTACCCATGACGATCGTAGGGTTGTTGGGGTCAGCCAAAGTTTAAATGCTCTTGGGGTCGGGGACAGCGTTGATTCCTCCAAGCTTGACGTTAATCTTCAGGCAGACGTTCGCGAAGTACTGAGCCTTCGCACGGAAACACTTTGACGACTTGAGGCACTGAGTAGCGACACCCATGGTGACGTCCCCGAAGCTGCAATAACATTAACGATTGGTTCAAAATGTAAGGAACGAAAGAAAAAGAATAAAAAAGAACGTACTGTTTTACAGCCGTATAAATCTCATTACCTCCCTCGGGCAAAACAACGACGATGAGGTTAGGTCCTCCCTTGTACTTGTCGACAACGGCTTTCCCAGCAGCACGGAGTTGTACTTCGATGTCGCCTTGACCGTTTTGCCAAAGGATAATGCTCGTGGGTCCCATGTTGATGCCTAGGAATGGGTCAGAGAACCTCCAACAACACGAAGTATAGGTTACTTACCGACTTCGCGCGCGCTCTCACAATGGCCTTTAATCATGTCAGCAGCGTTTTGGCTATTGAACCTTTGTTGACGTTCCTATGGGAGAAAAAAGCACATTAGACATAAACAAGGCGACAGACGGCAAAAACACGTACGTAGACAACGAGAGCCCATCGGGGAATTTCCACAGGCTTGAAGAGCCGTTTTTCGCGCCTGTGAAGAGAAAGCAAAGGTAAGTTATAACGCGCGGCAGCTAGTACAAAGACTTACATGTTCCAAGCACCGTTAGCGGGGGTCTAAGGGAACAAACGAAGAGTCACGTTAGCACAATATTGGAAAGGATATAAGAAGACGTACAATAGTGAGTTGACGGCTTCCAGGACAGTATTTGAGAGCTGGAGGGGCCAGTACTCGAGCTGAGATGGACATCGGCGCATTGTTGGGGACATTCATGCCGAATTCTCGGACGTATTCTGATTGACCGTAGGAAAGGACCTACGGTGAAAGGTAAAGTAAATTCAATGAACGAAGTAAACGAGAAACATACCCGGAGTCCAGCCTTGATCAAGTCCAAACGGGCTTGAGGACGCTTGGTGGTGAAATCAAGGACAGATTTGGTCTTCTCAGGAGGCACTTGCTTCCTCATAATTTGACAAGGGGGCACTTCACAGAGCTCGAGAGGAATCAGGGCTCCTGTGCCAATCTTGAAAGAATTACGCGATCAGCCTACGCAACAATGAATACGAAATTACGGAGACATACCTCAACACAAATGACATCAGGGTGCTTCAAGACATTACCAACGACATTCTTGAAGTACTGCGCGACGGTCATCGTTCCTCCCTCCTTCATCTGGAACGACAAAGCGCCTGCACCGGTGGAGCTGAGTTTCTTGATTACCCGAGCTATTTTCTTGCCTCCGGGAGTAGGAGTCATGACACGAATACCCGAAATAAATCGCTGAAGACGCATGCGCTCGCGTTCTGGTAATCCACGACTGGGAGCGAGTATGTCGGGCGATCCACCTCTGCCGAAAAAGTCGAGGCAGAGGCTAATGAGGCTTCCGGCCTTGTACATCGTGGCAGTTGAGATGTCAATATTGATCAACATCTGGTTGATTCCGGGGCGGACACTCTGGAAGTAGCCACACCAGAGCTCTAAACCTATGGTCGGAAAGGGTTAAACGTCGTACATCGTTACTAGGAAGACAAGCAGACTTACCGGAGCCAATGTCCTTGCGTTCCTGGTCCGTGAAGAAGGAACGAACGTTAAATGGGTACTTCATCGAAGGCTGCATACGAATCACGACGCTGAGAGCCTGTGGAGAAGAAAAAAAAACATAAGGACGACTACGACGTAAAGAGAGCTGCACTGACCGTAATTGCGGTAAGAACAGCGTTGTCGCGAGACTGCTTGCCTTCGATGAAACGCTGCAAGACCCTGAATCGCGTCGAGACGTTAAGAAATTGCGGTGGGACTGGAAAAGAAAGAAAACGCTACTCACTCGGGGTTGATGGTGGCGACGAGATTCAAACGAATCTTGTAGACTTTGGGCCCTTTTGCACCAGGCTTGGGTGCAGGCAGCTTCGTCTGGACTGTCGAGGGTAACATCGAACTAGAAAAGGAAGAGAAATTCGTCAAAGTCACTGTAACAAAATGACACGTATGGAACTTGCCTCTCGCGTATTGTCTGGACCCAAAGAAAGTTTCCTGGCTGTGAAAAAGTTCTTGCGGCCATCGTAGACGCCTGGAGGAGTGAAAACATCTGGAGCGATGCGCTCTTGCAGAGCACGAATGAGCTCCATATTGAGTCGGGCAGGTAGAGCCTTATCAGCTGGAGCTATGACTGCGAATGAAACAATTAAAGAGTGGCACAAGACACGAAAAAATAGTACAAACCAACTAGAAAAGAGGGAAAAAGTCAGTAAAGTGTGGCGATCTAGTAAAGATCAGGCCAGACTTACCGTCATAGTGGTGAATGATATCGCGAGGAATAGTCGTTTTGAAGGCGTTGACGCAGATCTTGAGTTCAGCGACCACTGTTACCGAAGCCACTCCTCCTGACACCAAGAGTTTCGACGTGACTAGCAGGTAAACCAACTTGGGCACCACCGGTTCGAGGAGGAGGAGGCATCACAAAAGTGGCACAGAGCAAAAGAGATGGTAGTGGTAAGAAGGAAAGATGTAGATTTTTGCCGCTCGATGTCTTATACTTCCATGCAAGGCATGAGGCGCTCGACCTACATATAATTAAAAAGAAGCAAGAATATATTGATGACTCATCCATCATTCCCAGGCTCATTATCCAAGTCTTTCGCGTCCAATCTTTTTATTCTCGTACCTCGTCGCGTCTTTTCTTGTATTCTCGCAATTAAACCTCTTTTATCGCGTCGTAAAACTATCTCAAACTTTTTTTTGCTGGTTTTTCTTTATTCCAATATTTATGGCGCTACAATCAGGCTTCGGATCAGCAACTCTTGTCTTGTGAGCTCCTTCTTTCCAGTGCTTCTCTTTTTGACGTTGTCAGTTTGGTTATCGTTGTCACATTCGTCGCGGCGGACCTCGGAGTATTCTGGGGTAGTCTGGATAATGCTGAGCGCTGGGCCTGGAGCTCTTGGCTTAAATCGGGCTGCTTTTACGCAGGGAAAAGCAAAATCGGTTCCGGTCGTTACTGCGTGCGTTCTTGGAGTCCTTTCATCAATCTGAAACCGATCAAGACAGAAGACAGGCCCTTCCTTCCAGTTCTTCCTCGCAATATCACCACTTCGCGATGGGCTTGATTGGCTCGAAAATTTAAAGACTGCGAACAACTTTCATATCACCGCGCCTCACACGATTGCTTTGCAGCCGAGTCATAGGAATGTACTGTACTTACGTTTGGAGTATCATTTCATTCCTGTCAAGCGACGACGGTGGTTCTTTCATGCATCCAATGATGCACGAGGCTTGGATGCGCTCAATCTCCAACTCATCGATAGCTCATCGAGAACTCATATCAATATTACATTCAGAATTCCTGAAAGAAGCCTATTCTTTCGCGTTTCGAGTTGCACCGCGGCCTCGAGCTTTAGGGTTCAGATTTTTGGAGATATTTTCCTGAATAGGAGAAGCAATTGCCCTTGCCCGGTGCGTTGTGCCGACGCGTCTGCTAATTAATTAATTTTTAGCGCGCGCGCGCGTTTCGCGTTTGTATATTACGCGTCATATCGGATGTTCTATCATTTTCCATCGCCAGATCAGAAATCCGAACGCGTCTGCTAATGGGTACGCGTCATATCTATCGAATGTTGTCACCTTCTATCCTAAAAGCACTACCTAACGCGTCTGCCTACGCTTCGTAGTTCTATCACCCTTTTTTACCAAAAAAAAAAACAAGACATCAAAATCGGAAAGCGCAATACGATTGGTTCTCGAGCATCCCGTCGCCCTCTCAAGTCCTCTAGTCGAGAGAGGAGGTCTTCTGACAGTATCGCCGGAGCTCAGTCATAGCATGGTCAAGCATCTTTTTATCTTCCGTTAGATGGATATCCGGAGAATAACATTGTGCTTCGCCGGCGAAGAGGCACTCCATCTCTCGATATTAGGGCCATCCCGCTCTGCTTTCTCTGTAGGTGTAGTGATGGTCCTCAATGCCTGGTTCCTGCTAACAATGTGTTGTTGCAGGTGTTTGACTCGTCAAGCTCTCGATATGCCTCCATTTCACACATCTCAAATCCACACACGCTTGTAGAGGTCACTGGTCAGGCATGGCATGCAGCACGATAGGTGTTCATGAGCGCTTAAGAAAGGTGAATACTTAAAGTTGGAATAAGTTTTAGGGAATTCACAGGGATGGACTGGAAATTTGATGAAAAATTCTACAGTACATATAGAAAAGTATAAGATACTTAGTATCTGAGACGGATCACTTTATTCCTCCATTTTGGATTTTCAAGTATTACTGCTGTTACTAATGGCAAAGGATACTGGCAAGGATACCGGATAACGGACCGCCGCCGTAAGTGCACTAAATGTTTATGTTCCTTAGTTGGCCTTTTCCATTCAAATAGCTCCCTGGCTACTGAGACTCATCTGAGCCTTAGCTTGAGGGATATTGGAAACTATTAATAAACGCAGTTATGAAGTGAGTTGAGAGTGAATAAAATTAACCGAGACAAAACCGACTTGGAGAACTACTTACAATCATTGACTTGGATATGACTGCCAATGTATCCATTGGGAGCTTTGACTCTTGAGCTTCTCCCTCGAGTCTCTGGATTCATGTGTACCACAGTCACGGCACTTGTTCTCGCATCCATTTTTGGATTTCCTAGCACAATATATATTGGGAATTGCACATTTTGGACATGTACATATTCACCTTTTAGATTGGCATCTCACAATTGAAAGCACATAAACATGGTTAATACTAGTAAGTAGCAAATACGGACTTGCTATCACTGTATCAGGCAAGGATACGGTATTGAATAGCGCTATTGGCCCGCTATCCAGTACTTACTTATCCTTCCCGGTATCCACCACGGAAATGAGTATCGAGCGTGGAAAGCTTGCCTTGAAACTAATCTAAAATACGGGCGATTATATCTTGAGATGATCGCGATGAAAATCTACTTGAAAAGATACGTTCGTCGCGTCCAACGATGAGCAAATGACACTTATCGATGGAGAGAACCTTTGGTTCTCTCGTACAGAATCAGGAAGGATCAGAGAATATAAACCATCACTACTCCATAGATGACGTCCTAGAGACTAATGAAGGAGACTACCGTCTCGAGATGGTTATGGTACAAGGTCAAAAGGGATGATGATATTAGCGTCCAAGTGCGGAGTACAAATATGGGGTAAAGACCGTGGCGAAAGCTTATCCGTCCGGATGCAATTCACCACCGAATACTCTGGAACGGTGGACCATGTTGTGCAATAGACCTTCCTTCCTTCCAGTGACATCGGGGTACTTCTTGATGCATTTTTGGCTAGCGGGAGCCCCAGAGATGATGGTGTTTGCCACACCGGATGCTCTGGAACCGGCGTTCAGCACTTGGACCATGTCGTGTAATAAACCTTCCTTCCTTCCTGTACGTCGATAAGAAGTGGACAAAGCTTCTTGCAGAGTTGGCTAGGCTCTGGCGACGTACTGGAGGCCTGGATATTACCTTTTCCTTCACCTCCTCGTTGTAAGTACCAAGAGACGAAAGAAGAGGAAATGTAGTGCAACGTAGAAACGAATCGAGAGGGCTGTATCGATGAGTGAAGCGTACAACTCTACTACAATGCTCCTCTTCCTCAACCAATTCAATTATGTATTGATGCCCAAGGTTGAAGTATTCGTTATAGAATGAGGTAAGTTCTCTCAAGTTTTTTAAATTTATGGATGTTTGAACCGGCGTTCTCATGCCAAGAAATGCAAACCCCAAACCACCACCGTCTTCTTGCATGTTCATATAGATGAACCTTCGAACACTAAACGACCAGCTTCTTGTTCTGAACTTCTATATCGAAATGAAGATATGCAAGACGGCTTCTGTATTTGACGTGTGCACAAAAACGGTGAACAAAATCCATGTCGTGAACGGAAAGCAATGATTGTCTCTGAGGCTCACGGCCGACACAGAGTGCCGCTGCTGTAGATCTAGAGGGTTTACTACTGGCTTCGGCTAGCGGGGAGCCCCAGAGACAATCCTTCGGATCTACGACAATAACTCAATCTCGGGAAAGGGAAACCGCGATATGAGTAAATAGACTAAGTAGTCTATAGAGTTGCAGCCATATACTACTCAAAAGACCCATATTTGGCCTCAAAGCGAACGAGTCCATGGTCACTCTACAGCAGATGGTCGTCAATGTGAAATGAATTTGCATTGGTGATATTGGTGAGAAGTTCAGCACATACAAAATGTCCAGCGGTTCCACTAAGTCTGAATCTGCACCATAATTCTCCGCACATGAGTTCCACAAAAAAGGAAATTACACATCACAAAAACATGAACAATGGACACGTCGAGGGAGGCGGGTTGAAGGTCACAATAACCACTTTTACTAACACATGACTGAATTCGCGACCTTACTTCACTCCTACTTCTACTACTTATGTATACTCCCACCGACGGTGTCCGTCTGCATTCCAAGTAGATTTCAAGCCTGAGTTGAACCTGGTTTTTGTTCGGACTTCCGTTACCATGGCTAGACGTAGACAGGGTACAACCGTACGGAGGTTAAGGCTAGTTTTTCGTCAGTACTCTCGGTCAGGCTCTTTCTTAACTGGATACATCAAATGAAAAATATTCATCTCCGCCGTCACTGAGCCATACAGTCTTCTGTGGCCAGAATGAGAACCGTCTAGGATAGGCTTATGAGGTTGCTTACTCGATGCCTACCTGCGGGTATAAAAGTCAGCATGATTCCAGACATGAACAATAATCCAGATTTCAACCCACCAAAGCACATATCTCTTTTAGTGCACAACGCTTCCATGTCGTCTTCACAAGTCCGTCGTTCCTTTTATTATCCGCTCTCTATCTAACCTATCTGCAGCAGGTCAACCAACCTTCCCGGTCGCAACAAAATCCACCAAGAGTTCCTCGTCGAACACCAGTGGCTTGTGAATTCTGTCGAGGTCGATGAGTACTCAATTCAGAAGATACGGCTGCTTGCTCATCGATCTGATTCTTGCTAGCTCGTAAGATGAGATGCGACGGTCGTCGGCCATTTTGTGAGCACTGCGAGCGCCGCAAGCAGCCTTGCCAGTACCGTGACACGCCTGTGTAAGTACTGCTTCAACTAAACTTTGGTTGAAGCAACACTATGACTTACCTTGATCTTGTTACAGCTCCAAATAAATCTTTACTTTTCGTTTCCAGTCTATGTTTCCTATCTTGCGACTAAGGCTGCCTTTAGAATTGCAGTAATACTATAGAGTATCGTTATCGCGTCTTGCGAGTTTTTTCTGTCTTGAAATTCGGTGGCCATGCTACCATGAGGCAATCATCGCCGATGGGATGACTCACTAGAAGAAGAGCTGGTTTTGAAGTAACGAGATCAACGAAAAGGCATCACTACAAACGAGCAACTCAGCAAAAGCCAAAGTGTAAAAATTCTGGCGAGATAAGTAGACCCAATCAATCCTTTACCTGAGGACTAACATTCAGACTCCCTAAGCTTAAGCGGAACGTAGATGAATCATATCGGGGACCCGCTCGTTTCTCTTGGTTACATCTATCGGATAGTTATCTGGTAGAGGGGAAGCGAACTGGCGCTTTAGTCGGTTGGACCTGCTGCGACTGGCCATAGTGGGATACCGGGAACAGAGAGCTTCGAACGACTCAGGCTGCCAAAGTGCTACTTAGTGTTCCTCCGGGCTTGCAAGCTATCGTGGCTCGTTTAGAGGCTAATAACGTCGAAACTTGGGAACTGACGAGCGATTGATCAAATACTAGTCAACTGCATCCGATACATGGAGGACAATCAGATATCGAGCATAGTTCCTACGAAGGAAGCCCATGATGCGTACAGTGACATGGTTAACAAGTTGACTGCGTTTAGGAGCAAAGCCCTGCTTATGCTAAGCTATGCATTATATGCATCATTACTGTACAGCTTGCCGCTCACAAGTTATATCAGAAAAAAAAAAGAAGCATCAGCAATGATACATGGCAAGGAAGGAAGAGATGTGCTGACCATCTTAGAGCGCTTAGTCTGCAGCCGAATCCCGTGCATGAAAGAATTTGAGCACCATTCTGGCCCCCCATTGCCAGAATTCTCGTTCCTTCTCCTAATATTCCCTTGACGCCTCACGGTCTAGAATGGGTGCTGGTCCTACATCAAGTTGGTTGCATAACTCAGGAAAAAACTTTTCAGTGCGTTTCCTTGCTCCTGCCACCGCCCTTGCTGACTCCGCCGCGGCAACTCTTGTCCCCATTACCATCTTCATCCTTCTTCCTACGTTTTAGATGTTTACTGTTGGTGGGCTCTCCCTTAGACCTTTTTCCAACTTGCCTAGACTCGGATGCATCTCGATAGTTTTTGTGGAGGTATTGAATGAGTTCATACGTCTCAACCTCGCACATTGACAGCCTGACCCTCACCACAGAGTCGATTATCACAGCTAAAAAGGCACCAACAGAACGTCCTGGTAAGTGCCAGTAGAGTTTTGACCCATCTTCATTGACTCCGACATGTGAGACAGGAGCCGTTGCGATTTGACCAAGTCTCGTGTGTTTAATATCTTTTGGAATTTTTGCACCATCAAAGATACGATAAAGTGTCCTTGTTCTCCGCCTACCCAACGGCTTACCTTCGCGGAATTCTCCATCGCCGTAATGAACAAGATCCGGGAAGAAGGAAGTCGCAATAGCGTTCGGCGTTGGGGATTGTGGTGCTGGCAAAAGTTCGTATAGGTCTTGGAAGCATCTGGCTTCAACAGCTTCGGGATCTGTCTCATTTTCAAGGTCGACGAGGATCTGAAAAGACAGTTGAGTGTATGAGTGAACGGAATGCCTTATTTTACACACCTAATCCACCGTCGTGTCCCTATCCTCTTGAAGTTTCCGGAGAATATACCGTGAAATCTCCACACACGGAATGAACGCAAGGGCGGGTAACATTCCTTCCATGGACGTCATCCAGGATAGATGGCAGGTAGGACAAACTAGTGTGCTCGTTAAGAACACGGCCTTTTGGGACTACTCGTGAATGCACTCACGTCGTATCCCGTTCTCAGCATGCTTGCGGCTAAAAGTCGAGGAAACCAAGTGGTAGCGGATCGCCTCCTCCAACTGCATATCGAGTCAATCTCTCTCTACAAACGATGTATAGTTGCGGCGCACCAATATCGTTCCACGCCCCGCATGGTCTAGAATGGGATGATTATGAAGCATTCCATTCGGCCAGGTGAGACAGAGAGCACATCGGTTGAAAGTAGACTCGAGTTCTTTTATGGCGGATTTTCCAAAGTTCGAAGTCTCCGAGTCATTCGACATGCGCTGAGTAAATGAAAACCGAGGAGAAACCATGTCAGATGATCTCTAGAGAAGGACTGTTGACTACTTTGTCAAAGGAAGGCTCGGCGACCGTAGCAGAGAGCGTTTATATCCAAGTAAAAAGGAGTAGCAGTTAGCACAATAGAACGCGCCACTGTAAGTTATCCGGATAGTTCGCGGTGTTGTTAGTGTTGCTAGTGGTGCTAGGGAAGAAAGAGAGGGTTTCACGGCGCTCAGATCGACAGGCGGAAGCATTTCTGAGCAGGCCAAAAACATTCCGATGAATTCGAGGATTTTCTCCTAGTGCATCGAAAACATTTAGACAATGCGAATGAACAGGAGAGTCAGCGCAGTCCAGCCTTTAATGCATGCTCCGAGTCTCCGACGAGGACGATGGTTGTTAAATGGCAAATTAGCGTGGAACCTAGCGCCCACTAAGCGCTGTACGTGCTCTGCTACAGTAGTGTATGGTTCCGCGACATGAACAACAGCAGTCGATGGGATAACTTCAATCCAACCACATTTTTTATTAAAAAGCTCTCTCCAACTGTTCTCTTGTCGAAAAGTCTTGGGTTGCTCCTTCCCAGCGTCGCATGTTCGAAAACCTCAAGCTGAATGGCCGTTCGATGCACTCTCTACAAAGGAAAACAGAGCGGATTATTGCGATATTCGACGGGAAGCCGCATTTAGCATCTTGTGTCCGCATTCTGGACTTTTTGGGATTCAATCTAAAACGGCCGGAAAAGGAAGGGATCTATGCTCAGATTGCTAAAGGAGTTATCCAGCGACTCTCCAAAGTGGACACGATAAATTTCAACGACGTCCACTGGGAAAGACTGTCTTCTTTACTCAGAGCGGCACTGTCTGAACGCGGTCGAAGCTCCTTCACTGACTCGAATCGTCACTAGATGTCTTCGACACATTTGCCGACCTGGCTTCTCTGTTAAAGCCACGCGACGTACCTGAAAGCGCTCACAGTCTGGTTTCTGTATTTTAACGGTATAGATGAGCCGAACACTCCAGATTTCGCAGCCATCCCTCGGTCAATAAAACTTGATGAGTTTTTGACCAACGAAATTCATACCTTCACTCCTTGGTTCCAAGAAGAATTGTGCCCATTCGAAATTCGAGATCTGCGATTTTTGCGTATGCATATCTATGGTCATTACGAGTCGACAGCTTTCATGGTCCACCATGCTGGTCCTAATCTTAGAAAGTTGGAGCTGCGATACCGAAGTGGACTTGGAGGTACTTACCTCTCTGCTGCTTCTAAAGTAACACTATAA
Organism: Gymnopus androsaceus JB14; assembly: GCA_009733575.1. Lineage (NCBI taxonomy): Eukaryota > Fungi > Basidiomycota > Agaricomycetes > Agaricales > Omphalotaceae > Gymnopus > Gymnopus androsaceus. The sequence goes on from ML769430.1 coordinate 32,909, forward strand.
ACTCCCTTTCCTAGCCTCGGATCTTGTTCATCTTGGACACATGCCGAACTTGAACAGCTTCGTGTTGGATATCTGCGATTCCGGAGTTGGAACAGACATACTCATTCCCTGGATTCGCTCGTTCTTTGAACCTCTTCTGCGACTGGATGGGCATACGCACCCCTTACGCCATTTCACTCTAGTCATAGCCGTTGCTTCCCACGAGTCTGATACTGCTCAATGGGAGTTGGAATGGGACCAATACGCTGTCCTCGATCAGTTGTTTGCAAATTCAGTGTTTGCTTCACTTGAAATGGTGAATATTGTGGTGAAGAGGTCGAACCTTCAAAAGCTAATTATACCGACTGAGTTACTGGGCTGGAAGCTTCCATTTTTGAAGGGATCATGGAAGCTCAAGGTTGATTTTCAGTAGATCTTTGGACCAGGTTGCTTGAAAGGAATAGGTATACATAGCCGGTGTTTCGTTCAAAATACGCACTATATAATATATATTGACGCGCCTCACTCTCGAGTCTGAGTTTACGTTGGATATTCTTTTGTTGGGATTGGAATGCCCTTGAAGCTGGACATTTCGACATACTGGGACACCTCACAAATGTTTTCAGCGGCATGTTCATTATGCTTGACAATCGATGCATTATATTCTTGCTACTAGGTCTAGTATTAATGTAGTTTGCCTTTACTGCATCCTCGGGCTCATATACTTATAAGTATGTCGTCTATTACAAACATAGCCATCGTCTTCAAGTTTTCAATTATTTCTGCACAGGAGGTCTGAACAGTGCATTCAGCAATATACTTGGCGTTGTCAGAGTCAACGCTGGCGATGAGAGAGGTGAACAATGGACCGTCGGCACCAGGAGCGGGGTGGATAACATCATCTGCCTACAAGCAAAGGCAAAGTCAGAGAAAAGAAAGGCCGGGTTGATCAAGATGTAAGAGCGCGTACCCATAACCATCGTTGGGCTGCTGAAATCGGTCATCTTAGGGTCGAGGATAACATTGATTCCTCCAAGCTTGATGTTAATCTTCAGGCAAACGCTTGCGAAGTACTGAGCCTTCGCATGGAAACACCTCGAAGTCTTGAGGCACTAAGTAGCGACGTACATGGTGACGTCGCCGAAGCTGCAATAACATTAACGATTGATTCGAAACGGAAGGAACGAAAGCAAAAGAATAAAAAAGAACGTACTGTTTTACAGCCGTAAAAATTTGGTTACCTCCCTCGGGCAACACAACAACGATGAGGTTAGGTCCGAGCCCTCCATCATACTTGTCGACAACGGCTTTCCCCGCAGCATGGAGTTGAGCTTGGATGTCACCTTGACCGTTTTGCCAAAGGATAACGCTCGTGGGTTCCATGTTGATGCCTAGGAATGGGTCAGAGAACCTCCAACAACACGACGTATAGGTTACTTACCAACTTCACGAGCACTCTCACAAAGACCTTTGATCATATCAACAGCGTCTTGTTATTGAACCGTTGTTGACGTTCCTATAGAAAGAAAAAAGCACATTAGACATAAACAAAGCGACAGACGCAAAAACACGTACGCAGATAACGATAGTCCAACGGGGGATTTTCCACAGGCTTGAAGAGCCGTTTTGCGCACCTGTGGAAAGAAGAAGAATGATGAGTAGCGGTTATGAAGTGTAGAGGCTGGTACGAAAGACTTACATGTTCCATGCACCGGTCGCATGGGTCTAAAATGAACAAATGAAAAGCAACATCAGCTGCTCCATATTGGAAAGGATCTAAGAAGACGTACAATAGTGGGTTGACCAGGACCGTATTTGAGTGCTGGAGGGGCCAATATTCTAGCAGAGATGGAGATGCGCGCGTCGTTGACCACAATACCGAACTGCTAACGTATTCGATTGGCCGTAGGCAAGAACCTGCGATGAAGGAGAAAGTAAATTCAATGAACAAAGTAGGAAACAACGAGAAACATACCCAGAGTCCAGCCTTGATCGAGTCCAAACGGGCTTGAGGACAAAATCAAGGATAGATTTAGTCTTCTCCGGAGGCACTTGCGTCCTCATTATTTGACTTGAAGGGACTTCGCAAAGCTCGAGAGGAATAAGTGCTCCTGTACCAATGTTGAAGAATTGCATGATCAGCCTACGCAACAATGGAAATGAAGCGACAGAGACATACCTCAACACAAATAAGATCAGGATAGTCCAAAGCCTTACTGAGGACAGTCTTGAAGTACTCAGCGATGGTTATTGTTCCTCCCTCCTTCATTTAGAACGACGACTCGCTTTCACCGGCTTCGCTCAGTTTCTTGATAACGTGAGCAATCTTCCGGCCTCCGGCTGCAAGAGTCAAAACACGAATGTCCGACAGGAATCGTTGAAGACGCAGGCGCTCGCACGGTTGTAGTCCACGCCTGGGAGCGATGCAGTTAGGTGATGATCCATCTCTATTCTTGAAGAATTCGAGGCAGATACTATCGAGCAGATACTATCAGGTTCCCGGCTCTGTAGAACGTTCCTGACGGTGTTGATGACCACCTGGTTGATACCGGGGCGGACACTTTGAAAGTAACCACGTCTGAGTTCCATACCTACGGATGGAGAGGGTTAAACGTCGTGCTTCGGTACTAGTAAGACTAGGAGAGATAATCTTGGTTTCCTGGTCAGTCAAGAAAGAGCGGACGTTAAAGAGATACTTCATTGAAGGCTCCAAACCACATTGAGGGCCTTTGGAGAAGAAAAAGCATAAATATGGTTACAAGGTAAATAGAGCTACACTGACTGTAATCGCGGTAGAACTGAGTTGTCGTGAGACTGTTTTCCTCCAATGACTCGGAAGCGTTGTAACACCCTGAGTCGCGTCAAGACGTTGAGAACATGTGTTGGACTGAAAGAGAAACGCACTCACTCGGATGCTTGTTGCGACTCTACCATAGGAGTCATGCAGCTATTCTTACGCGAGAGTCTTCGCGTCCAATCTCGTTTCTCGTCTCGTATTCTCCCTTTTATCACGTCGTAAGTGATGTCCATACTCCAAGAGCATCAGCAAATGAGTTAGTTACTTTGATATATCATGAGCGCCTCTTTTGATTATATGGGAATCGACGCTTGATACTTTCGTCAACGCCAAGGACATTCAAAGTACACTTCACAGATTTCAGACAATTTCACAGTTTGAGACATCGACGATCTGACTCCCAAGGATATCGCTCAGCTGACAAAGGTAGCTCGGAACATAAGGGGCAAAGTGGAGATTGGTAGAATGCAGCTGATAGTTCGCATAAAACGAGGCCGACGCCGGGGACTCGACGACGAAGAGTACCGGAAACTTTCCCATGGTCGCACCTCCTCACATCCACGATGCCTCTTTTCTACAATCCCAATTCCTGGCGTTATATCTCGGAGCTTTCTAAAGTCGGAACTCGGATATCATCGTCTGAATCTGACATTGGTACTACCGGTTCGAACTCTACTTGGGACGTGATCATAGTGGGAGGAGGTGAGCTCAGCCTTTCCAGAAGTTGCTCGCGTTAAATGTGAACCACAGGAACGTCGGGATGCGTGCTGGCCGCTCGCTTGAGTGAAGACCCTTCAATACGTGTTCTGTTGCTGGAAGCTGGTGGAAGGTACTTGTAATCCCGGTTGGGGTATTCGTGTCGAAACTAACAACTATGCAGTGGTTATAACCTATTCACGCGCGTCCCAGGAGCATACTCCAAACTCTTTTACGATCCCAAGCAAGTGTTCCAATTGTACACAGAGCCGGATGAAAATACGAAAGGAAGAAAGTTATTCTGGCCTAGAGGTGCATCTCCTTATGCTGCTTCATGCGCGACCCACTGAACATATCATTCAAGCCAAAATGCTCGGAGGATGTAAGTAGTTATTGGATCTATGTGCGTTCAGCGGTGATCAATATCTGCTTCTAGGCTCTTCTATTAATGCAGAAATGTCAGTACATTCTGCTTCCTAAATCCATCTCATCTCACTTCTGCCTATTTCTAGGGCACAATATGGCGCACCAGGTGATTTTGATGAATGGGCCAGGATAACTGGGGATGAAAGCTGGTCTTGGAAGAATTTCAGCCCGTTTGTACACTATCCTCTTCATCTGTATTCTCTATTCTAAACCGACATTCCTTACAGTGGAATTCCGAAAGTTTGAATGCTACATGCCACATCCAACCCAGTCCAGCGTTGACATATCTGGTAAAGGAAGTCCAGGGACCCGTGAAAGTTGGTTATTCATAGCTATCTTTCTCCGTCTACGACTGCTTTTGTGGAGGCCTGTGAAAATTTGAAAATTCCGTTCAGTCCCGATTTCAACCAGGTTATAGGTACGAAAGGCGTAAACAGAGTACGTGAAGATGTTTATAATGTTTCCACCAGCTAACAATATTATCTCTCTCTCCTAGATCAGTAAGTTTTCGATTAGAATCGAAATGTACCTACATCTTTGCTCAGACTGAAGCTAGTGACTTATATCGACGAAAAGCTCGAACGGGTGTCCAGTGAAAGCGCCTACCTAACGAAAGAAGTTTTGAACCGTCCGAACCTGAAAGTTGCAGTCCGTGCCCGAGTGACCAAGATCTTGTTCGAGAAGCGAGATGGAGAGATTCTGGCTGTTGGAGTTGAGTTCGCGAATAGTCGAAAAGGACCTCGCTTCCGTGCTCGTTCTCTAAAAGAGGTTGTCCTTTCGTACGCCAAATTTCTTTTCTGGAAAGCTATGGCTGATCTACTCTCTTAGTGCCGGTGCGATCCACTCTCCTCAAGTATAAAATTTTTTTTTAATAGCGTAAACAACTTCACTAAAATTGCTCTAGCTTCTATTACTTTCTGGCGTTGGTCCGAGTAAACACCTCCAAGAGCAAAATATATCTGTAGTACATGACCTTCCCGGTGTTGGGTCACAGCTTATAGATCATCCTGTTGTCGACTTTTACTTCAAAGATAAGACAGACACAGCTCCAGCACACATGATACCACACACTCTAGGTGACCATGTTCGCTATGCTGCTACAGCACTTCGATACTTTCTGCAAAGATGGGGTCATCTGGCTAGTAATGTCAGTGGTTTTAGATCTTAAATCTACTGGTGTACTGGCTATTAACATTAGCTTTCTTCAGTGGGGAGAAGGCGCAGCTTTTTGCAGATCAGACGACCTGACATTGTTTCCTCCTGAAGAGTTCCGAGAGTTGAAAGTCCAGGACAGTGCTTCCAGCTTCGGACAGTCCAGACCTAGAAATTTTCACTACCGCCTTGGCGTACAAGGAACACGGACGAGTTGGGTGGAAACCGTCTACTTTTGCAATCCACGTCGTTCTTTTACGGTTCGTCTTCCATATCAAAAAGTAATGCACGTTCGCTGTTGTTTAAATTCCGCCATAGTCCATTAAGCAAAGGAAGCATCACGTTGAAGTCCGATAGCCCCTGGGATCATCCAATTATCACCCCAAAGTTTGTCTTTTGTCTATTTGGCCATGCTACCTTCCTGACTCAAGATGTAGCTACCTTCAAGATGACTCGGATATCTCCAAACTGGTGCGCGGGGGCCGCCTTTGCCTCAAAGTTGCGCGGACAGAACCATTAGCTTCTCGAGTTGATTGGGACTATGAAAGGCGAAGGCGCAGAGACGCTTGATACATATACAGATCAAAAGACTGATGAGGAATTGGAAGAGATCGTTCGCGAACGGTTAGAAACACTGTGAGCTTTCAGTGGTGATTCGTCGCTTTTTACTCAGCCGCGCGAGCTTTCAGATATCATCCGACGTCTTCATGCCGCATGGCTCCACTTGAGCAAGGAGGGTATCCTTGACTCTCAACTTCGAGTGTACGGAATCAAAGGGCTAAGAGTATGCGATGCATCGGTGTTTCCTAATATCGTATCCGGGCACACAGTACGTCTTCTCTTGCGCCGGTATGAGCTCTTCTATAGTTTACGCTATTTTTCCATAGGCAGGTGCTTGTTTCGCCAGTAGGCGAAAGATTATCGAGGATTTTAAAGAGAGAGTATCGGACTAGACTCTGTATCAGAATTTAAGGCGAAAATGTAACTATCCTAAGTAATGTATACTGTATGTTCGTAAGTAAATGCAACATGCTCTTTTCGTATCCTCCAAGGCGGCTAAGGAACAGCAGCTCTTCCTTTTGTAGCCATCAAGTTCTAGATCCCAAGACTCCGGCAATAACCAACGAGCAGCAGCGTACTTACTCGTCCGGCTGAGCCTTTCCTTTAGTAGATTGATACATGTTAGAGTTGCTGATGCGGCGCCAGTTTTTAAGAGACACTCATCATCTAGACGCGAATTCAATACTCTGCGGTTTGCTCTTGCCTTTATTCTTGCTTCATTCTGTGAATCTCTCGAGTCTCTGATACGTGTGCTTTTTCCTTGATACAAATCCTGACTACGGAGCAGTGAAGTGTGAAATTTTGAGGTGTGTGTATCCTTGCTCACTCACAAATGTTTTATCAGATGAAGAATATCAACAGTCAGACGAAGATCCCGCTCATGGCCAAATTTACGCCGACTATGACCGGGGTTGAGACTGGTTGGAAGAAACCAAGATGACTTGCCCGATAGGAGGTTCATAAAGGTCTCGGACATCGTATTATTCGTTGATTTCCGAGAGAGCCAAGTACACTCGAGAGTCAATTCAACTTTTACGAGGTCCAGAGGGTTCTTCATGTCGAGATGACCGACGGCAAGAATGGGATCAGCGCCTCGAATATCAGGAAGTTTCCAGACTTGATGTTGGTCGACTAGATGGCCGTGTCCTGCTTGTCGGCAGAGGAGGAGAGGTTGAATATGGTCTTGAAGAACAATCTGTAATATAAATCGTATGATCAGATTCCATGCACGTGATCGATCCTACTTCGCAATTTCTTTCTTGTCTTTGGACCACGACCTTTGCCACGACCTCTGCCCTCAACATGGACCAGCCTCCCGCCCAGATTTATATCACCGCCGTTGCTTACCATGGTGAAAGAGATATAGCTCCAGTCGCCATGCAGAGACACGATACCGTGGGTTCGCTATGCGAATCAGCTGCGATCGCAATTTCCAAATTCGTCCTGGAGTGATGCATGGCTTCCTAAGCGAGCCTGTAAAATACTCCGAGGTGTGGCAAAAATCTATAGAGCACGGAGGACTCAACAAATGGTGTACAAGATCGTATTTTCCGAAACCCCTCAGCGAACTAGAGCTTCATAGTTCGACAAACCCCGACTATGTAGACATACTGTTTACACTTCCTCGTAAGCAGAAACACTTTTCATTGTAAATCATTAACTGAGAAACTCATCTAGATGTTCAGTCTTTCCCTGCGTCAGTTATTCTAGAAAGTCATCCGGATGGACCACACGAACTCTCGGTAAACTTAGGACCTCAATTCTTGCTTGAAGACTTCCTACATGCAGCCGTAATCGTGAATCCCTCTGTTGACTTGAATGCCGAAGTTTACTTTGTCCGTGGTCATGCCGGTAACCGTGCGAGGTGGAAGGAAGATAATATTACTATTAGACATTTGTATGGAAGAATCACCCCAAATGATAAGTTTATCATCGGTGAGTTTTGGTAGCTTTCATCGAGCTCAGAACTAATGACCATCTAGTCGCCCCTAAACCCATCCCGACCATCACTGAAGAACAACGTGCATACTTGCAGATCCCATCCACCTCCGATACGCCGTCCACTGCTGGGAAAGCAGAGATCTTTCGATCTTCGACAGGAAACTGACAAGTACATGGATTGTGGACGTCCAGCCGAACGAGCTCCTCAAATTCCCCCGTCTCTCTACTCGTCAATTCTCGCTGAGGCAATTGATGCAATGGACCAGGGCCCAAGCGAAGATGCTGTGAAGCTCTTCACCGAACTCGATTCTGCTATGCGCTGAGATTTACAATGGTGAGGGAACGCGCAACGAGAAGTTCCGTAGTATTCTGAACAAATTCCTTGCGAAGTACGGCATGCACTTCGATACAGGGTTCAATAAGAATCATCCAACGGAGGAGCATGTAAAGAGTCTTCTCACAGATCTTGTCGCCACTGGCATCTACTTCCATGGCATGTGTATGCTTGGAAGGCAAGAATGAGGTGGGCCAGAGTGGTGCTGAACCATTTTTTCAAGGTCTTTTGTATTACCAGGCCGCTGTCGATGCGGCCAGCAGCTATGAACTGAAACACAAATTTTCCTGCGCTACTTCTCGTCCTTGTTGGTCTGTTATGCCCACTTCCTGTGTTACTTTTTCTGATACATATGCTGCAGGCAATTCACTGAAACTCTTTACCTGTAGTATTCACTAAGCGCCCCACTTCGGAGCTCATTGGCGAGTACACATTCTGCTACGACCAGTCGAATGAGAAACAGCAGGAGCGTGGTCTACGTGTTTGTGCATGGGATGCTGTCCACGATCCAGAAACTCAAGGCGTACTACTCCTCCTTTCAGACATCTGCTATAACTCAACCCTCTTTTCCATACCCTCGAGAATGCTCTGAGGTTGATACGAGTAAATCCCCGCTATCCTTCACCTACATTCAACAGCTTTTTCGTGGCATATCGTATCGCTTGTTCAGGGTCAGGGTTAATTCAACGGGTCGCACTGGCATTCTCAAATTCACTAGGAGATATGGTAAAGATGCCCATGTTTTCGCGGCAAAGGAAGGGCTCGCGCCGGAGATTTGGGGGTATCAGGAGTTAAGTGCAGGGTGGAAGATGGTGCTAATGGAGGATTTGACTGACACTCATAGACGCTTTTAAGCCTGGTGAAGATAACGACGATGCACTAAAGAAATCCATGACGGCCTTTTTGTGTCGTCTCCATGCGAATGGCTTTGTCCATGGCGACGTACGGGATGTGAATATTCTCGTCGAGAATGGCATTGGAATTGGATGGAAGATGATTGATTGGGATTGGGCTGGTGTCCCCGGGATTGTGCAATACCCCCGACATCTCACTCGGCGCGGGCCTAATCTGCGACGACCGGACTCCGTTCAAGATTTGGGACTCGTTCAGCCAGCTCATGACACTGAGATGCTTGAACAGTTGTGGGTCTGATACGGACATCGTCCTTTGTTTCGTAAGTCACTCATGTTATGCCCCTCTTGTCACTTGCTAATCTTGTCTGCACTAGCCCCAAGGCTATTAGTCTTCAAACCCGCAGCGTATAACGGACATATTATACGGGTCTTGCAACTCGAGTCTCCGACGATGGTTGTTAAATGGGAAATTAGCGCGGATCCTAGCGCCCACTAAGCGCTGTGCGTGGCGGAAAATCACTCTTGTCTTGCCTCATTTTGCTCTGCTACAGTGCTACTTAGCTTGCCCTCCCTTCCTCACAAAATTTTTTTCGTACATATCCAGATGAAGAACATCAATAGGAGAACCAAGATCCCGTCCTTGGCCAAGTTCACGCCGACTATGGCTGGGGTGGAGACCGTTATGTTCCAACGCATGGCCCGCCCACTTCAAGGGTTTGTGCTGGCAGGAATTTTTGGATGAAGCCAAGATCAAGTTGCACAATAGGAAGTTCATGAAAGTCTCGGACATTTTGTGGTTGGTTGAATTCGGGAGAGCCAAGTTCACTCGGGATACCAAGTTCAACCTTTACGAGGTCCGGAGGGGCGTTCTCCTGTCGGGATAAAAACGCGATCAGCGCCTCGAATATCAGGAAGTTCCCATGCTTGATGTTGGTCGGCTGAGATGGTCATGTCCTGGCCGTCAGCGGGGGAAGAGAGGTTGGGTATGGATATCAGCGAGGAAAACCGAAGGATGGAAAAGGACGGGTTCGTGGACCGTCAGATAGATGAGGGAGTCGATAAACACCGTCAGTCGGTAGGATGCTGGAGCTCTTGAAGAACAATCCAATGGTCAAGTTCAAGGATTACGGGATACTTCTGTTTCTCCGCAGCGGTGGAAGACTTCGTGAGGGATCTCGAGGCGGGGTCCGGGCTCGGGACCATGATTGATGTCATGACTAGGTTCGCCAACCGATACGACAGGGACATCCTCTTTGTCCAAGGATGACCTTCAAGGAGACGATCTGTGTCAGACAGAACCACACGTTCCAATATCCATTTCCAAATGCCAGAAAGTCTAACTTCTGCAGCGCTACATCGCGATCAGGAAGGATAACCGAGACCAGTTCGCGGAGGCGCTTCAGTTCGCTGGGCAAGTTGTAGGGGGAGGACCTGTTTCTCTATGACACGATCTGCGACGAAGTTTGTGTGTGTATTTTTAAATATCTCTATGCGAGTTGTTCCAGCTCTACGTACAGATGGATATAAATGTGCATATTGAGCTCGAGATTGTTCGAGTCTTCGAAGGTTTAAGGAGGGTATCCGCGCCTTACTTACTCTATTCGATCCAAGGGTACAGTCTTCTTTTGCAGCCGTCTCTCAAGTTCTAGAGCTCAGGACTCACTTAATCGACTAGAATTTTGGGACGAGAATCTTCAGTCCGGTGAGCCTTATCTATTCAAGATCGGCATGGATGCCAGGGTTGCTGATAGTTTCTCTGGAGCGGTTCCTTTGTCATCCTTTACTCGATTGTTTTATTGAGTTAGGTTGCTGATGGACGCTCCTCAGAGTTGCTCGTTGTTACATCCACAAATCCGGATGTTCTCACCTTGTGGCTGCTAGAGGGAAAGCGAACCCGAAGCGGAACACCTTTGGCTATCTTGAATATAAATTTGGGTCGGGTGATTTCTTACGAGGATGGAAGTAATGATGAATGGTCGGTCAATTCCAACTGCCTTTTCATACACGGTCTTCTTTTCTCATGCGTACAGAACAAGTCTAGTTCCTATTAAAAGGTGAACACTTGAGTTAATTCTAAAGCCTTTTCTCCCATATTCAGTCATGTCCGAGACCCAGGAATACGATGTGATCGTAGTTGGTGGTGGCTTTGCAGGAGTGCACCAGCTTATCAACCTCCGCAAGCTAGGCTTTACTGTGAAAGTCCTTGAGGCAGGGGGAGATCTAGGGAGGGACGTGGTACTGGAACAGGTACATTTCTTCTCCTCCTACACTCTAACCAATCGCTCTATTAAACGCTGGAACAGATATCCCGGTGCTCGTGTCGACTCAGAGCTTCCTATCTATCAATTCTCTGACCCAGAGCTATGGAGGGACTGGAAATGGTCGGAAAAGTATCCTGGATGGAAAGAGCTTCAGGCGTACTTTGAGTACGTGGACAAGAAGCTTGAGGTTAAACGGGACGTCCTGTTCAACTCCCGGGTTGCTTCAGCAGTCTGGGATGACTCCATTGATCGATGGATTGTTACGACAGAAGATCGTCGAACCTTGAGAGGGCAATTCTTGAGCTTGTGCACGGGTATAGGGTCCAAGTACTACATCCCCGAGTACAAAGGTAGGGAAACCTTCAAAGGCGAGGTTCATCACACATCGAGGTGGCCGGAGGGGTATGATTTGAAGGGAAAGAGAGTTGGAATCATTGGGACGGGAGCAACAGGAGTACAGTTTATCCAGGAGATTGCTCCGATCGTGGACCATCTTACTGTATTCCAGCGTACGCCGAATTTCTGCCTTCCCATGAGACAGCAAAAGGTCAATCCGGAGGAGGACGAGAAGCTGAAGAACAGCCTCTACCCCATCTTTTTTGGTCGACGAAACCAGACCTTCTCCGGATTTACTTACGACCTCGATCCCAAGCCGGCTCAAGATGTAACGCCAGAAGAGCGCATTATTTTCTTCGAGGACAAATGGGCGAAGGGAGGATTTCACTTCTGGTTGGGATCTTATGTGGACATCCTCACCAATCAGCAGGTCAACGATGAAGCATACTCATTTTGGAGAGAGAAAGTGAGAGAGAGGATTACCGATCCTGAACTACAGGAAAAGCTTGCACCTATGAAGGCTCCCCATCCTTTTGGCGTTAAACGACCAAGCCTCGAGCAGAGATACTTCGAGACCTACGCCCAGCCCAATATCACGCTTGGTGGACATTAACAAGGATACAATAGAGGAGATTACTCCCAACGGCTTGAAGACTAGCGATGGCACCGAGCATCAGTTCGATGTTCTAGTCTTTGCTACCGGCTTCGACATGGCCACCGGTGGGATTACCTCTATCGATATCCGTGGCCAGGATGGTATTCCTATCAAAGAGAAATGGGCCGCCAACGGGGTTGAGAGCTATCTGGGATTAGCCGGAGCCACTTACCCGAACATGTTCTGGATATACGGCCCACAATCTCCATCTGCTTTCAGCAATGGTCCAAGTTCCATCGTAAGCTTTCGGGTTTTCTCATGGGTCGAACAGAACATACATCTGATAGATGAATATAGGAACTGACGAGCGATTGGATAATCGACTGCATTCGATACATGAAGGACAATCAGATATCGAGCATAGTTCCTACGAAGGAAGCCCAGGATGCATACAGTAACATGGTTAACGAGTTGGCTGCGATTGGCCTCTGGTTCGGAGCAAAGCATTCGTGGTACCTGGGAAGCAACATACCAGGAAAGAAAATACAGATGCTAGCAATTCTCGGGTGGAGTACCTGCTTATGCTAAGCTATGCAACGATGCGGCGGCGAAAGGTTATGAAGGTTTCCATGTAAAGCGTTTGCCGCCTACTTGATGGAAGGAAGGGGAAGGCACTCTGTAGTCGAACTTGTAATATCAGATCATGCACGGCATTGTACAAGTAAATATGTACTTAGAGATCGTTTAAATACATGCGCCAGCACTTATTTCTACGTGGAACGAACATGGTACACTTCCTGGGAGTGGATAGGAACATGGTAAGATGAGATAGAAAGCTTAGAGACGAGGAAAAAAAAACAACAGCATAGCAATTGACAGCCTACATAAAATGAGAATGAGGAAGGAAAGATGTCGGTAATGTTACAGTATGAAAAGGAGACATAAATGGTCCTCGACGTTAGGCTATTGAGTATATATGATAGACACAACCTAATTGGCATGCGTCCTTCGTGATGGGCTCCCAGGATGGGGAGGAAGAACAGCACTCGAGCCTCGGGCAGCCCTTGCTCCTGCAGGAGTATTCCTCCCTGAACTCGAAGCTGACGGAGGAGGGTTCTTGCACAATCCAGGCGGAGGCAACCCCATTAATCTAGAAAGAGTCCAGGGAAGCTCGAATTGGGCCCGACCCGCAAGAACAACATAGCGCGCAAGTTCGAGATGGAGAGTGGGATAGTATGTTGTGGAAGCCTTGCGAGAGATCTAGAGCAAGTTTAGAGAAAGTGCCTCGAGTAAAGCATACGGACGCACCAGAATAAGTCGCTCAAAACCAGAGGAGAACATATCACTGTGAAAACGGTGAGCAGACAGCTCGTGATCCTTTGGGAGATTGAGGTCCTCAGCAGCTTTAGCAATAGCGTTAATGAACTTCAAATGGGTTGTCTAGTGAAGACGTTAGCATTCAACAAAGATCTGGTAGTCGAGGAGAAAAACTTGCAAAGTAGTTCATCGCTTCGAATTCCACCCCGCCAGTCATACCGCCTGGAGCTCGGGGTTTCTCGACCCGACCTTCATCAGTCTCCGACAACAACCAGATCGTGTTGTTTCGGGTGACAAAATACCCAAAAGTAGTCTCGACAAACGTCAGACAACTCTTGCAGATACGTCTTGTATATCCTGGGACGATGAAGATTCTCGATAAACTCGTGAGGAGAGAGAGGAGACGCGGGAGCTTCGGCGGTGGGTGGCGCCGGTGTGAGCAAAAGAGACCGTATGAAGGAGAAGAAGGATTTGTGAGGGGTAGGGAGCGTGATAACGTTGCTCGATCCAAGTAGAGTCGGATCGCTATCCCAAACTTCCCGATATGGGCTTCTGTTGCCCGAAGACGGGAGAGACGAAGAAGGATAGAGCTCAAACAAAATATGCATGAGCTCAACGATAAGCTGACGAGTGCCCACCTCGCCCGGCTTTTTATCAGAATAGATGAGTTTGACGAGCTGCGCCCATGGAGTAGGCATAGAGCTCCGGAGCGCGTTACACCCAATAGAGGAGGTAGAAAGAGCTTTGAAGCATCGTAAAAGTTCATGTAGAATTTGGTCGTCGTGTTGTTCTTCTCTATAGCCCAATTAGTATTTATTTGCTGTCGGTTTACACAAGTAAACACCAACCTCCATTCAACTTCTAGAATTTCGTTCAATCGTGTCAAAAGAGCGGGGTATCCACCTGAACGCAGGAACTCCTCGGTCCAACTATACCGCTGTGAGACAACCGAACGAGATGAAAAATGGACTGCATTACCTAGCAGATTCGTTGCGTAGAAGCAGCCTAAGCTTTTTCACCTGCTCCACGTCCAGCTCTGTACTCGAAGTACCAACCAGGATGCTGATGGATTTTGTAGGAGATATAGTTTTGGAGGTACCTGAACCTTTCTCTTTCCCTGCCTTGCTGCCCGTTGCTGTGAGGTCCAAAGTGGAACCGTTACCGAGAAGATTTACTTGACTACGGGACATGAACCCTGTACCAAGTGAGATCCCACGGGAATGACTAGACTTTCTAGGTGACCCCAGGGCCGAAGAAGGGCGACGAGAAGACTGTTCGCTCACGGCAAAAGGTGCCATTGGAGGTCGTAATTGATAGTCCAAACCAGGCTTTGACGGACGCGGAGACTCTAATGTATCCGTGCTTCGAGTTCGTCTCAATGCCATGGATCGTGGAGTGAGCGGCTCCTCAGGGATAGCGATAGCGGATTTAATGTTGAGCGTCATGCCTTGAGACGACTTCAACATGGCTGCTTTAACTGTGGAGTCCATTCCAGCCAATTTCGGACGAAGCGTGGATGGGATTTGAAGTTCGTCCTGGAGACTTTTATTGAACGCATGTTGTGAATAGAAGAGGGTAATTATTAGCGTACCAGCAACTGATCAAAGGCTTCGTGCATTTCTTCGCCATTTGGAACCCGATTCGCTTCGCCCCGTTTCTTTTTGTCTGTCATGCCTTTGGAGCCCATAAACCCAGATTTAACGCTTTTTGTGTCTTTGCTCGGTTGGGCAAAGAAACTGGAGCCTGGTTGGTTCTCCTTGCCATTAGGAGGAGCGTCCGCGAGAGGCGTCATCATGGTAAACTCTGAGGAGACAATCCTCTTTGAGGGTAGAATGTTCTTGAACATCGTATAAAGAACAAAGTGAACAAGATGAAGGAGGTTGACCGAAACTTGGAAATTAGCGCCCCAACATGTCGCGTGTCTCGCGTGATCGTGCTAAGCGCTCATGAGCGCTTTAAATCTTGACTTCCTAAGGCATTCAATGTCAATCATGAATCTTCATTATTCCTGCCTTATAGTAGCCAATAGTAGCCAATCTTTCCCAACGCCATAGATTCCCTGGCAGGAGTAGACGTCAAATGACCAGAACGATGTGATCGTTAGATCCCGTCTTCCAACTTATAAAGTACTACTGAATTGTAGCTCTGTATCTTAATGCCCATGGATCACCTCTCCAGACATGATATTTCAGCCCGCCTAGCTGGGCATCATATCTTTCCTACAGAACAACTCGCGCGCCAAATCAATCGTTGGAGCGGCAGGAATAGCAGCACTATACCTTCTTCTGCGTCGCATTTGGACAAGGAGACCGGGAAAACCGGGAAAGCTCATTACCGACTTGTCCGAGGTTGGTAGCCAGTTTGGAATTGATTCTAACGACGAGTATCATTATATTATCATCGGAGGAGGTTAGTCTCAACATACTTGTACACCAAGTACTAGCTTACTCTCTTCCACAGGAACCTCCGGGTGTGCTCTAGGTGGGTCCATTTTAGCTTGTGGACGGACAAATCGCTAATACCACGCATAGCATCGCGACTGAGCGAAGATCCCTCAAAGAGGGTCCTTCTACTCGAAGCCGGAGGAAGGTGCGCATAAATGCTACTTATTGGCAATTATCCATCAACTGGATGATTTTCAGTGGATGCGCACTACCTTTACAGTCGCATGCCGTCGGGTTACGGACGGCTGTTCTTGAGCAATCATTGTTTTCCCTTTTATTCGGAGCCTCAAGTCTTTGCCAATGGTAAAACGAAATTCTGGCCTCGAGGTGCGTTCATATACAGTCAATAGTTCCATATTGTAACGCGCCCCAAGCCAAGATGTTGGGTGGATGTAGCTCAATCAACGCCTCAATGGCCCAGTATGGCGCACCTGAAGATTTCGATGAATGGGGGACCTTTATGAACGACGATTCTTGGTCCTGGAAGAATTTACGTCGGTCAATTGATTTCATTTCTTTGTGTCAGTTTCACGCTCAACTCACTATGAAGATACTTCAACAAGTTTGAAAAATATGCCCCGGATCGTAGATATCCTCAAGTAGATGCAAGTGCCAGAGGGAAAACTGGACCTGTCTCGGTCGGGTATTTTAACACCATCACAACTTCGGCAAAAGCGTTTATCGACTCTTGCGTTGAATTGGGGATACCCCACACGCCGGATTTCAATGGGCCCAAGGGAACGTTGGGTGTTAGCAGAGTATGTATTTCTCAATGCTTGAATCTTACTAGGTACTAACTAAGACGATAGATGAGTAAGCACCTCGCAAAAAAAGGAACTAACACATCTGATATTGTTTCTCAGTGACCTACGTTGATCAGAACCGGGAACGGGTCTCTTCCGAATCCGCCTATCTAACACCCGAAGTGCTAGCCCGAAAAAACCTTCGAATCGCCATCCACGCCCATGTTACTCGAATCCTGTTTGACAAAGTCGATGGGGAACTTCGCGCAGTCGGAGTCGAGTATGCCCAAACGGATTTAAATCTGAAGCAGAAGGGAGCATTATACCGATCCAGAGCTATGAAGGAAGTCATTATCGCGTATGTATCTCTTGGTCTGATCTAATTGTCGCTGACTATTTTTCAAATGTAGCGCAGGCGCAGTTCATACTCCTCATGTATGTCTTTCCTACTGCTAAAGAAGCGCCAACGCAATAACTAATAGTCGGCTTCCGTAGATTCTAATGCTTTCGGGAATTGGTCCCAGCGCTCACCTCAAGGAGCACAACGTACCTGTCGTTCATGACCTTCCCGGAGTTGGAGAAAATCTCGTTGATCATCCGTCTGTTGACCTTAACTTCAAAGACAAACTCAACGCTTCCGCGAAATTCATGAAACCCCAGAGCTTCATCGAAGTGTGTCAGACTCTGGTCGCCTTAGCTCAATATAAAATGGGACTAGGTGGTCCTTTGGCTATGAATGTGAGGAAATGCTACATGATTGAAAACCAGTTAACTAAGGTAGAATGCAGTTTGGCGAAGCAGCCGCTTTTGTGCGCTCGGACAACTTGAGCCTACTAGGAGGTCCTGAGCTTGATATCAAGGAATGCATCGATTCTACATCCAGTTCAAATAGCCCGGATTTAGAAATCTTCGTCACACCTTTCGGTTTCGGAGAGCATGGTCGCATCTGGTTTGATGTACATACTCGGGCTTTGCATGTATATCTTCTCAGGTCGGTCGTTCAGATTCCGATTGAAGCCAAAAATTCACTATATCATATACAGACCTACGAGTCGGGGTGAAGTTCGTTTGAAATCAAGTAATCCATTTGATCTTCCTAGTGTCAACCCAAAGTAAGTCTAAAATTCTTTTATCACGAATCGTGCCATACCTATCCTTCCTTCCCTCTAGCTACCTCCAAACTCCCGACGACCTCGAAAAGCTCGTTCGTGGTGTCAAAATCTGTCTCCGAATAGCTCGTGCCGATGCGTTCACACCATACCTAGACCACAGCTTCCTTCGGCCTGACTTGGATCATGAGCTGATAATGAAATCCCACGCGGAGCTCGAGGAGCTTGTCAAAGATCGTGTTCAGACAGTGTACCATCCCACAAGCACCTGTCGAATGGCACCGGAGGCAGAGGGAGGTGTTGTGGATGCGCATTTGAGGGTGTATGGTGTGAAGGGGCTTCGAGTGTGCGATGCATCAATCTTTCCTTGGATCGTGTCTGGACATCCGGTGAGGATTTCGAGTCTTAATTCTGATATTTGGCTGATTAGAGCTCATTCAGGTTGGGGCTTGTTATGCTGCTGCAGAAAAGCTATCGGATGAGATTAAGGCTGGGATGTAGAGCTCGGGTATTCGGGTCGTGTGCAATATTTTAGTATGCTATTGAATGAATGCCATGAATGCCGATCTTGGCTTAGCCTGGTTGTGACTTTCGATGGGCGGCAGCAATTAAAAAAATTAAAATGGGTGTCCTGGCGCTGAAACTTGAGATCTTGAGATATCTATATCATGGACGCGCGGGCATGGGCATGAAGAGAATGTACAGCCACACTGTCCAAATTAAGCGCTCCGCATGCGAGTGACTTTCTTCTGCTACTACTACATTGTACCCACCTCTTAATTCTTATACTGGCTTCGCGCCCACCAAAGCGTTCGTTCTGGCCTTTCAAGAAGCAATCATCGAGAACTTCATTCAGTACTGTTGATCGCAGTACGACAGCACCAACAATCTTGGTGTCCGCTCACCAGCCCGCTCTCGAATCCTCTACTCAAATGGTACCAGAAACTCCCCAAAGTCCGCCTACGAAAGCGCATTTGAAAGCTTGGTGGAGTAACTTTACTTCGGCGCAGAAGGCGAAGAGGGATGCGGAGGGAAAGGGTTAGTGCCAATGACGTCCTGTCGTCACTTTGGAGCCTTACAAAACTTTTTATTCTATTATAGATGAACCAGAAAACACTGTCTTTGGGAAGCCGTTGAAGGAGAGTCTGAGATATGCCAGCGTACAGATATCTACCGCGAATGCAAATGGTGAACTCTATGTGTGGGGATATATCCCCGTGGTCGTTGCCAAGTGGTACGTACGTCTAACAGCTCAATTGCGCTTGGAATCTGACTGGCCCTACACATTAGCGGTCTATATCTCAAAGAGAACGGTACAGAATGACCTCTCTTCTTCCATTCAAGCAATCATTGATTCCCCTGTATAGCGACGGAAGTGGAAGGAACCTTTCGCGTGAATGGGTCTGCCAAGCGGATGAGAGAACTTCAGGCGATCTTTGAAACCCCACCACGGGTGCGTAATTCGCCCATCTATGCGCGTTATCATCTTATTGACCAGCCACAGTACGGCAAGTCGTTGGACTGGAAACAATCTCCATATACAGCCCATGATGTCGCCAGTGTCTTCCGGCGGTATCTTACAAAGATGCCCGTAAGCTTTGTTCTGCTATCCACGCCGGCATTGTATTCACGACCTCCTAGGAACCTGTGATACCCTACGATATGTATCATCCTGTAAGAACCTCTTGTTCCGCCCCTTTATGCCTGCTAAATCGCCCAATACCTACACCTAGTTCCGAGATTCATTAGGTATGTATACCATGCTCCTATACCGTTGCAAACCCTAAATTTTCCTATAGCAAAAGAACCTTTCAATCAAGAAGAAGTTATCACGACATATAAACGACTAATACGACAAATGCCCCGTGCTAATCAATACCTCCTCCTTTACGTTCTCGACTTGTTATCAGTTTTTGCACGAAAATCAGACAAGAACTTGATGACAGCTACAAGTGAGTGGCATTTCGGTCTTACTTTTTCTTTGACTTACGGGAGTCTTTTATAGATTTAGCTGTGATTTTCAGACCGGGTCTAATGTCACATCCGGAACACGAAATGAATCCGAAAGAGCACGCCCTCAGCCAGAGAGTATTAGAGTTTCTAATTGCTCAGCAAGACTGGTTTATGTTGGATATCCCTCCGCCGCCCCCGAACGAGCCGGGATCGCCGACTTCATTAGTCTCTGAGGAGGATGTTTCAGTGCACCCAAGCTCTGATGAGGATCATCAGGTTGGTGGAGGGTGGAAGCTGGTCGGAAGGGATAAGAAGGTCGCACGACGGAAGACTACTATTGGTGTGTTACACTAACACAAAGTTGATGAGCTTCATACTGAGTTTCTTTACAGAACCTCGTGGGCCTCAGGAAGGAGATCTATCGCCAGTAGCAGAGAGCCCGCCTGGGAAGCAGGCTGAACAAGAGGGAGGTGCCACTGGCGTTACACGGAGTAGGACACTTCCCTCGGGGCGGAGAGGTCCCTCATCCTCTTCAGATTCGACTGAACGAGAGGCTCGTAGGGTTTTACGGAAACAGAAACGAGCCTCATCATCAGGAAGGACTCCACATCGTATACCAGACTCGTCTAGTGGTAAGGAAACTTAATCGTAATCGTTGTATCGTTCGCCTTGTACTTTATTCTGCTCCTTCATACCCATGGACTCTTAGGTACTTACTATAGTCTATCGTTTGCTTATGCTTCAAGTTTTTAGATTGCTCGATGGACTTGTGTGTGTGTGTGTGCAATTTTACTACTTAGTCCCCTCTACTTGCGCCGCAGTTGTGCGATATGTTAAATTTAGAACTTGATCTGATCAATTTATGGAACACGAACATTTAGGGTGTACCTCAGTTCCTTGGTTCACTGACTACCATCAGCTCTGTTCGTTCTCTAACTGTTTCCCCTTCGTCCTCGTCAACAGGCGGCTCACTGGCTTAGCCCCCTCCCACCCCCTCTTCCACTACAACCTATGGCATACAGAGACAATGCTGCTTCTCCTGAATTACAGGAATACTATGATTCTTCAGTGTGTCTCTCTATTTGTGATTGAAACACGCAGAATATCTACAATTCATTATTTTCTAGCCTGCCCACCGCCTAACCGGCAACGCCGTTCTTTCTAACAATGATATTCCTTTGAGCCCTAGGCATGGCGCCAATCCCTTTGGCGACTCATCCGCAGCGCTATCGACACCGCTAGCTAATAGTAATAATGTGCCCTATACAGACGCTCCTCGACAGCATTTTGGCGATAGACGAGGTGAATTTGAGCAGACCAATGACACCTGGATGGAGAACGCTCCGAACAAGAGCAAGAAAATACGCTACTTTGTATGCCGTGATCTATCTATAATCTGAAACCGCGCCCGTTGTTGAAACTCTTTGGTTATACAGGTTATTGCTGGTCTCGTCCTCCTCATTCTTGGTGGTATCGGTGCTGCAGTTGGAGTTACTGTTTCCAAGAAAACGAGTAACGACTCTTCATCCTCGTCTTCGTCTGTTGTGACCGAAAACAACAACGATCCCTCTAATTTCGAAAAGAACTCCGCCCTCAAACAGTCTTTCTACGGCATTGCGTATACCCCAGAGGGTTCTCAGCTACCCGAATGTGGAAATTCTTTGGGTGAGTATATACGACTTTTTTTCCCCGCGATTCAGGACTTATTATTGGAGTGCAGCCGACGTCATTACCGATATTCAACTGCTTTCTCAGCTGACTACTGTAAATATTTATTTCTATGCTTTTCCCAGCTATGGTTGTGCTAATGGTGCTGGCAGCGTGTTCGCTTGTATGGAGCCGATTGCAACCAGACTGAGCTCGTCGTGAGTACTTGTTTCCTTGCTAAAAATACTAGAATTCACCTCATTGCCGCCACAGCTCGAGGCAATCAAACAAACAAAAGTAAATATGTCAGTTGTAGTCGCGAATTATCCTATTGCGACTGATGGGGGTAGGTCCTAGTCTCCTATAAGCAGACTCGAATATACACTGACGATCCGTTGGATGTGTGTATAGGTAGTGCCTACACCACCCAAGCTATCCTGCTCGAGCAAGCTGTCAAGGCCTATGGTAATATTTGTCGCCTAGCCCTGCTTGAACCACTAGTTTGACCTCTACTTGCAGGCACGGACAACATTATCGGCATGACAGTCGGCAATGAATTTATTCTCGAGTGAGTCCCCTTGCAAGTTGTTCTTGCGTATCCCCAGCTCATGAGCGACTAGCTATCTCGATGACAATGGTGGCACTGATCCAAACAGTGCTGTTGGAAACCAGGGAGCCGAAATCTTATTGGGATTCAGTATGTTTCCTGTCATTTTTTACATACCTGGTTTGTAATTCTGACACATCATCGAACAAGTCAATGACACCAAAACTATGCTTTCAAACATGAGCGTATCTCTCCCTATTGGAAATGCTGATGCTGGAGCCTACTTCAACGACCTGGTCCTTGGAGATGTCGACTATGGTGTAAGCATTTTCTTTTGTCGCAGCTTTATTGAATGCTCATTTTTTTCGATCTGTAGATGGCAAATGTTCACCCCTGGTTCGCCAATGTCAGTATCGATCAGGCAGCTGGATGGACATGGAGCTTCTTCGAACGATACCGATGTCGCTCTTGCTAGCACCTTGACCAACACACCCTCAATGTCTATTGCTGAGACTGGTTGGCCAACCGTGAGTTTCTGATTTGTTTTCAAATGAGTCGGTGACTATAGCCAAGGCAGAACTCGTCCGATGTTGGAAACGAATCTAATGGGCCATCTAATGCAAG
Source organism: Gymnopus androsaceus JB14 (assembly GCA_009733575.1). NCBI lineage: Eukaryota > Fungi > Basidiomycota > Agaricomycetes > Agaricales > Omphalotaceae > Gymnopus > Gymnopus androsaceus. The sequence goes on from ML769430.1 coordinate 55,225, forward strand.
CGAAGCTAACCTCCAGGTGAGCATCTCAAGACTCGCTTGCTGTACCTACTTTCTCACTTGATGTCCTCACAGACCTTCATCGACACGTTCGTCTGTCAAGCGAATGCAAATGGCACAGAATACTACTTTTTCGAGGTATGTGTGCTGTCTGTGTAACTCCTTGTAACCTAACGTCTAAATCAACGTTTCAGTACTTTGATGAGCCTTGGAAGGTTTGCTTCTTTCTCAATTTCACTTTTTTTTTTGTTGACGTTTCTGCGTACAGGGCGAACAGTTTGGCGGAGTCGAAGGATACTGGGGTCTATTCTATTCAAAGTGAGCATACGAACGACATGTTATCCTTCTGTCTACTTCGCGCTAACATGAAATCCTCATCTCAGCCGAACCCTCAAAAACATCGTTATTCCGGACTGTAATACGACTAGCTCTTGATTCTGAGTACTGCGACATCGAACTATCTAGCCTCTGGAACATTCAACGGACAGTTTTTCAGAATGTTATCATTTTCCCGTGCGGACATTTCCTGTATATCATATCTACGCTTTCTTGCTTGCTTGTTCATTGCCGTCTTAATTCGATTTATTCGTATTTTTGGTGATCCCTGGTGGTCACTTTTGCAAAATAAATAAAATAAAAAACTGAGGCTCAACAGATGGCATTTACCTTGCTTGCACTTACAGTGCTGCGAAAATTGATGTCACCCCCGAATTCAGTAGCCTATTCAGTAGTCACGTGGGTGACATCAATTCGCAGCACTGTACATACCCGAATCTAATCCCATCCCTGAATCACCAGAATCTTCGAGTGTGGTCAATCTGTGGCTGCCATTACAGTACAACTGTATATTTTATCTAATACATTTTTACAGCCACTGTAACCCCTCTACTCTACTGCATCTTTATCACTGTCAACCCCGATCGTTGCTTGTTCAGAATCTTCAAGCACTCATGATCCTTTGCATGAAGCTCGTCATTCCTGAAAATAATGAGCGCATTATCAAGTCGATTAACCCTATGACTCTTCTTCTCCCACCGAGACCGAACCATTTCCGATACAAGCCCATCCGTCGAAGTGATGCAGGCCCAAAGTTTGATGCGCTTTATATGAGGACACAAGATCTCCTCCCGCTCAGGAGTCGATGTCAATGCTTGCAGGATAGTATCATCAATACAAGCATTGTCCTTGTGGTCGTTTGAGAGAGTGAGATCTTGAAGCGAGCTACCGCATAGTCGTAAGACCTCGAGCATCTCGGCGGGCTGAATATCTACGTCGATGAGTTCCAGGGTACTCAAAGAGAAACCAGAGCGTTGGTGCAGTGCCCTGAACGAATGCATTGACCAGAAACGGAGAGGTTCATCGCCTACAGTCTCCGATAAATCATTCAAAAGACTAATGCTGAGCACTTCCAGTGAGGGAAGAACTAGAACATCGAATATCTCCTCACGCGCTGCATTGATGGTAAGCGTGAAGGATGTTAAATCTGGAAAAATGGTAGGATCTTTCGACGACTGGGCAGAGTCATCGGAGTGACCAACACCGCCGACCATAGACGTAGGTGGAAAATAAACAGAAAATCGGCAAGACTTGAGTTGAGGAGCACGAAGGAGAGTTTGCATGAACTGACTTGTCGTCAGAATGTTGTCAAAATTCAACTCCCGCAGCGACTCCAAAGGCATTAGGTCTGCTACATTGTCGACGCCCGCAACAAGACCGCGCCACGAGATTGCTTGCAATCGAGACGAGGAAAAAAGCCTACAAATAGCGTCTCGTGCATCAAAGGGCCAGAAATCTCTGTTCATGGACAGAGTCTTGAGTGATGACGGCGACCCGTAATCATGCGAAATCTTCGCAAGACAAAGGTCGTCCACTCGCCAGTCCTTGTAGTGGAGTTCTACATCCTTCCAACGAGAATAATGCTTGAGTAGAAGATCAAAGACTACTGTGGAAAGCGAGTTATTAGGCTGACCCGGGACATAATCGAGCCTTTCTTCGACTCGAAATGAGAGTGGGTGTATAAGAGATCGGTCAATGAACGTCTGTATAAGGGAAAAATGCGGATGACAGTGTTCAGTGACCGAAATTGATAAAGACGACCAGAGTTTGGGCGTCGAGATCGCGATATCTCTCCAGCTGCTGCATATCTGCGTTAGGAGAAGAGGTGCCTCTCCAGGCGAAAGCTGGATGTAATCCTGTTTAGAAAGACACTGCACAAAGATTTCGGACAGTATCTCCAATGGAATGCGGCGGATAGGCGATAGCATGCCCTGTAGAGCTTCGATATCAGCTCGAACTCGAACTCGCTCGAGTTTCAAATAGGTGAGTTGTGTTTGGTGTCGGTCCCGTTCAGCAGTGAGCTCCTCGAAGGTCGAAGTGGATGATACATGGCTAGATGGAAAAGAGTCATCCACCCTCCCGGCAAGGAGGCTTTCAATCGCCTCCCGTGCTTTGACCGATTCAGAGATGTCCTTCTCCAACTGCTCCAAACGCGCCCCTTGCACCGAAATACTCTCTCGGATGACAGACATCTGAGATTCCGGACGGATAGAGGCCATGATAACTGCCTTCTGCGTTTCGTTATGTTGGCTCTTCAACTTTTCCAATTGAGCCTGAGCCTGAGCAATTTCTTCATCTAAACTCGCAAGTATCCGCTGGTCATTATCTAGGGTGTGCTGGAATTCAGCTGACCGCTCTGGTGATAAGTATGTCTCTATCCCGACTAAAGTGAGGTTGGCAGGATGCATAGCCATGGTGAGCGTAGCTAGTTAAGCGATAAGCGCCCAAGTGTACGCCATTGGAATTTTTCCCGAAGTAGATTATTCACTCCAAGTACGCCCTCATAAGTACGCCCACCTTAAAGGCGTCCTGCTCGCTTCCATTTCATACAGCCTTAGGCTATACGTGCAATACTGAATTTGTCACAACCGCCGAACACAACCATTTTAAGCCGTTCTTTACTGTTCTCTGTAAATAAAGCAACCCGGTGATTTCTAGGTGTCGAGCAGTTCCTTCAACAGCCGACCTACCGCAGCATTTCTGACTGAGCCCATATAAGGTGGAATGTAACATGTTGCAATACAGTAATAAGTAGGCAATAATGCTGTTGATCTTGCCACATATCTACAGATGCTATCTTTGTCCATGTAAAAGTTAAAACCTTTTCGAAACAGATGAAAATATGAAGCTCGTGTGCTGAATTTCGTTGTATACTTGGAACCCAGCTTCTTCTTTTGGCTTCAATAAGATGAAGATCTCTGGCATCTCTGGTAGTCAAGATTTCGGGACTTATTGTGTGCAAGATAGAGTGATAGACGACTGAACGTTTAGAAGAGATGAATGAAAAGTCCCAGAAACTTGGCGGTAAAGTGGTTCGAGAATACGAAATGAACCACGCAGGAATATCTGAACCCCCGCGAGCTGAATAGACAGACGAATCAGTCCTCATGAGTATGAATGCTTCTCCGCCCATCGACTTGGACTGTTCACCAAACAAGGTAACTCGCGCATATGCCTAATCGATTATCATACAACCACCGTAGCTACTAATCGGCCCCCGTCGACCTTTCACCGTTTAATGAAACCTACAAGCTCCTTCTGCAGTTCTCTTTGCCTCCGTGTCTTCTCGAGATCATCTAGACTGCGAAGGTCGTATATGATATCGCGAGTCTTTCCGAAGTAGACCTGCAAAGACATTAGAGATAGTCGAAAGTGAATGAATGAATGAGAAGCATACCTCTTGCAGCAAATTTCGCATTTTGATCTCCATTTCTTCAATCATTTTACCAGTGTTAGTGATATGAGAAGAAGAGTCGTGAATTGGCCAATCCTGTTCCGTCTAAAACCAGAAGGTCAGATATCTTCCATCTTCGATTAACAAGAGCACTAACTTGACGCGTCATACTGCCTCCAAGAGTAATTTCCCCGTCGCGTTTCCAACTTTCCCTACCATCCGCCTTCTGATCGTCATCTTCAGATGCCTTTTTCATTACGAGTTGTAGCATGATGGTGGATGTGAGCTTGTAGTGCGCTTGGCGACCGCGTTCTGCTGTCTCGAACACATGGATGGAGTCCCAGGATCCCGAAGGTTCGCTCGGTGCTGAGGGTGTCATCGCTGCGCGCGCGTTTAGTACCCTATAAGGAATCGGGTAGACGGAACGTACTCTTTTTTAGCAAGACCACACCTGCGAAACCTCCATCGTCCAAGTCCCATAGATACACTGACGAGACTCCGCCTTCATAGTACCTATGTCATAATTGAGCAAGTATACGCAGATAGACTGGACCAATTTCCCCACATTTCACGATAAGTGTCAAAAGCGTCATTGGCTGATATCTCGAGCTTCCTCAACTTGGGAGTCGGAACTGTCCCATCCTCCAGAGGGGGGTCATATTCGTTTGACCAAGGTGATCTAATTGATCACAGTATAAGCTCTTGGCGCGCGTAGAGCGCAGCATATAAGATAGATACCTGTAGCTTTCGCCGTCACGGTTGTAGTCACAAGCCAGATATTCCTTCCCAGTAGCACGATCCGTCTTCAGCTGCAATGGTTGATCAACACTTCCTAACAGATCGTCGGCATAGTCAGGGCAAATTCGAATTAATGCGGCGACGTTCTCCTCAGTTCGGGTAGGAGGAAGGCGCCTCATGAGATCCAGCATTGAATCTACGAGATCAGCCATATCTGGTATGCGGAGAGTCAACGGTGGTAGTGAGAGAGAGTAAGTAGGATACTTAGGTAATTCCGACGCCGGCCGACCTCGGCCGACTAAGTAGCTTTGCCCGCTCGTACTCCAGCACTTTAATCTTTCATCTAAAACTCAAGTGCTCGAATTTTTGTTCCATTGTCCAAATTTTAATGTTACATACAAATGATTGTATGCCATGCAAAGTAAGTAATTGTACAAGTGCAGGTGAATGAATGAGTGTGGTAGCCTGGAAGTCTGGAGGGTATAAGTATAAGTAGGATAAGTTATGACTAGTAGCAATAGCAATAAGCAGCAAGTTAGATTAGAGGGAACGACAGTAAGTTTGATGATAGCAATGCCGGTAGTACACCTATACAGTTTCATGAATTGTATTCAGTCCATAATCGCCTACATCTTCGTGCTCGACTACGAGTTGGGTCGTTACTGTGACCTAGAGGAAAGTTGTTATCACGCATACTTTGATCAGCATGAAAAGCATACCTGAAGGTTGTCTTTAGATCCATTCTTAGAATCAGGTTCGTCGCGAAATAAGTCAGCAAGTGATCTAAACACATTGACCGAAGGCGCCTTTTCAGCCAACTCGGGATTTGCGCTGATAGTGACTTCCGATTGAGGGAATCCAGGAACGAAAACCGGTGTCGCAAAAGGATGCGGTACATGAGGACGATGTCTCGCAAACGGATTGTGATTCAGATGCGGTACATGAGGAAAATGCGGTAGGTGTGGCATGTGAGGGAAATGGGGGAGATGGAAATGAATTCCGTGGCGACCACTGGGTCTAGCGGCTGGTGGGAGCTGTACATTGGAATTAGGATTGGGTGATACGAAGGTTGGCATCGATTGTTTGGAGGCAAACATGTTCAATTCTCTTGACACTAGACCTTCGTTCACAGTTGAGAGGGCACGGTTTCGACGACGACTCTTCAGACCAGTAGCCCAGAACAGCGCGTAGGAGTTTAAGGTAACCTGCAATGTGAATTAGCACAAAGAAATACTCATAGAGTCTTTATACCTACGTCAACCCCACAACTAGCCAAGCAGACCCATCCCAATTCACCATGGAGGCCATAGAGAACGCCAATGTTGATCTGAAGAGACGTGTTAGCTTCAGGTTTTCACTAGACAAAGTCAGGACATACTGAGGAGGTGGTCAAACCAATAAGCGAGGCACTGCGGCCAGGATCAGTACGACGGAACAAACAACGGAAGCGACCTCACACTCACACTAATGCCCTCCTCGCGACTCTCTTCACCTTCTGGTTTGGATGGCCGTTTCTCAAAATCGGCCATAGAAACATAGAAGTGAGAAATACGTTGATATATCTAGTATTTTGTGAGTCCAGATCACAAAAGGAAGAGTGAGCCACACATACAGATCATAGGCCAATAGAGGAATGGACGCCATTGCCTTGAGACCAATCACGCACGAATCATCCCCAGACCGTAGAAAAGAAATTCGACCTAATAATGATAAGGGTTTTGCATTATTAACGAAGCTCATGACGACAACTCACCTGCGATCAAGAGTGCGATAACAACTGCGTAAAGACTGACTGTGATAAAACATATAACGTCCACCGGAGACCTCAGTCGACTCCGACCCTCAACCGGAGCCCAGACAATGTGCACTCGTTCAACTTGAGACGAGTTGTTAAATGCGCCATTCATCATGAACCGAAAAGGACGTACTGAGATAAAAGTACACGAGAATCTTGGAGGTGGCATAGAATGCGATGCAGATATCGACTGCTACCGAACATACTGCGGCATTGAGCTCTAGCCCAACACCAAATATAAGGATTCCACCTAGGTAGGAACAAATCAGGAACTATCAAGGTGGAACGCAAAAAAGTCGCGTACTCGAAAATACAAACAACCAAGAATCCAAAAGGACAAAAATAAGACAAAGTCTAGGCCAGGGAATATTGACTAAATCAGAGAAGCTTGAAAGCCTCTCTCCGGCCAACCGTCGAGAAATGCAATGCGTTAAAATGGTGATCCCTAGTAATGAGTGCAAATCTGATAAGCATACGTTCAGTGTGTTAAGTCGATGAAGCGAACCTATAAACTGAGTAAGAGAACTGAGAAGTTGCATTCCCACCGAGGAGAATCCTGGAGAAGGCATGGCTCCTCGAATCTGTGTGGTAGAAGAAGGAAAATGGGATCGCGCCAGTGTCCAGTAAACTATGATATATATACAAAAAATTCCGACCTCATTTGCCCTTAATCGGATTGATTCACACTTGAGAGCGCATTGCAGATATGATCCCAACATGTTGTGGATGATCCTGTCAACCATACAATGTCGGTACGGCCGAGCATATGTCGAGGCTACCTGTACACCACTCTACAGCCGACTACAAATTATAGTGTAGGTCGGCTAAATGGCATATCTTACTTACATTAGAACCAGCAGCAACAGATGCATTTTGGAGAAAGTAGCTATACACAGAGACTCTACTCTCCTTCGACCAAGTATCTGAGAGGGAATCCAGTTAGTCCTCGTACTAAGACAATGACGCACCACAACGCTTTCACATCTTTAGCGATCATTTCGCATAGTATGTAGTACCTGATACCATTATTGGGGCTCGTTTTGGAACAACGGCTGAGCGAAGGAGGAAGTGAACACTGTCTTTGCGCATTATTCTGTCACAATTTCAATAAACGTTGTGCCTCGGAAGCAGTCAGGAAGCAATGAATCAGCACAATTCGATGCTTGTGCTCGCGATAGATCATGAAACATATAATTCGAGTTATGACTCTGGAGTCTGCTATCTCTGGACATTGCAGCTTACGGCTCAAGACGAGATCTGTATGACCAGTAGTGAGAGGAATAGTTCGTCGAAAAGAACAAAAAGAAACGCAACTTGTTGTTCTGCAGAAGGATGTGCAAAATTCTGACATGCGGCGCGTTGCATCACGTCTCTTTCGGCAGGCCTGCATTGTAATTATCCCAAATGCGGCAACCAGGTCGGTCTTCGATGGCGTCGGAAGGATCTGCGCCCTGGCTTCAGTAAGTACAGAATTGAAAGTAGGAAAGCTACTAGTGGACTGTCGATACAGCGCACTACTATGCTTGAAGCCTTTTTAGGGAGAGAAACAAGAGAGAGAAATGTCAGTTCATCGGCGATCCAAAGAAATTGGGACATACGCATGTGCATTGGGCAGTACGAGAGAACCGTTTCAATCGCTTTCCAAAACTGCGGCAAACGTATGTCAGTGTAATGTTCGTGAATGTGCATTTGATCATCCCGGAAACAGCTGCAATCTCAGTCGGTCGTGTGGACGAGCAGCAATATTAAAGATTGATTAACGCGGTCACAACGAACTTCGGCACCATATACTTGCCTACTACAAATCTTCAAGCTATGACGGCTCACATACACTGACAGTAAGTCTGTATAGGATAGGTGTGTGTTTACTCGGAGTCTAGACTTTTGCTAATACATACAAGTATCGTCAGCAAGCTGCATGTTCGATCGGCAAATCCTTACCCAAAAGCAGAATCCAAGAATGGAGCGGAAGCTGCGAATTATACTTACACCAGTCTATTCTCCTAGAAAGCGAATTCATGGACTGCCGCGCTCGCGCGATGTCGTTGATCAACAGTTTGAAATTATTCCATCGATTTCGTCGTGGAAAATGGGAACTATCAAGAACAAGTTTCGTCAATAAGCAAATACTAAATAACAGTAAGCTGCGAAGGAATTAGACCAGGTCCCCGCCTCTCCTCTAGAGAGAGAAACTGAATGTTACATCGGTCTCGGAGCGCGCGGAAAAGGGAACGGAGAATACAACACAACCGTCGATTAGTATGTAGTAGCAAAGATATTAGGCATACATCTTATCTTCCATCCACTCGTGTCAAAAATTACAGGCTGAGAATGGCTATCCATTCTACATGAAATCGTCTGCATTGCTTCCGAAGTCATCTAACGCCTCGTCATAAACACCAGTGTCCACTCTGTCACACAAATTAGAGTCGGACGAGAAGGAAAAGATGCGATCGACATACCTGCTAGCCACTTTTACAGAACCAAGTGTAGGTTTATTAGAAGCCTTCTTCTTCTTTCCACTAGCCTTGTCCCTCGCCTCCTTCTGTTTCTCATTCGCCAGAGTAGTAAGCCCACTAGCAGCTTTCCGAACCTCGACATCTGTGAGTGGTGCAGCCAGTTCCCGGACATGATGTTCAACAAAAGAAGGGTACAGAGGTTTGTTTTGATGTCGCTTTACAACGAATTCCATTATCATGGAAGAAAGCTTTATAAAGTCGTCCTTTGTACGAGGTTGGAAAGAGATCAGGTCGTCTAGTTCTTTCGACGATGTACCTGAGCACGAAAACAGAGTTAATGAACATCGATCGAAAGAAAAAGACTGGAAAGAGCAGAGAGAAACAAGCCCTCACCTCCAAGGGCAGCAGCACCGAACAGATCTGCCGCATTGTTAAGGTCAGCGTTCAACTCCTTCTCTTTCGCTCTTCTAGCTTTTTCTCTCGGATCCAGTACCGCATCTGAATCATAAGGATCATCTTCATCCTTCTGCGAGGCTTTCATAGCTTCTTTCTCTGCCAGCTTCGCCTTTAACGTGCCCTTTTTCTTTGGAGGTGCGACAGGCGCAGCAGGTGCTGGTTTGTCTTCTTCATCTGAGGAATCTTCCCAGTCGCTCTGAAATGTAAAGACAGAATTATTTAGCTAGTTGATCAGTTTGGATCGGAGACATACCGCGGGACTATCGTCTTCTTCATCCTCGCCTTCCCATTTTCCTTTGGGCTTCACTGGTGCCACTTTTGGAGGGCTGACCGGCTTTTCTTCGTCAGATGCCTCTATATCGATTTCTTTCAGTCATGGATCGGAATTATCGCTGGCAATTATTGCACGCACCCCAGTCAGACATTTTGGATCTCGACAGAAGATGAAAGAAGGAGAAGGAAAAATTGAAGCGTGGGCGCCTAATGTCAATAACTTTCGCGTCATGACCTCGAGGTACTTGAAGCTTTTTCAACACAAACCTCATTCTTAATGTACATTTCAAAGGTCCCAGCTTTTGAAAACTGCTACCTCCCTAGTCAAGACTCATGGATTTACTCGGGAGGCACTGTCGCGTTCAGTGCTTGACTTGCCGTCGAGGTCGGACTTCAAAGCTCATTCTGAACCGTTATCAGACATTGCTGTATCCTCACTGTTTGGACACGGAGATACCGCCAGGAAAACTCTCATTGAAGCTTGGTTGGACGAAGGAATAGTTCACATGGGTACCTCACCTGCAAGTTCGGCTGCGACTCGAGCAAATTTGGCTCGCACCCTTCATGCAAGACTGGATTATAATACTCCAGTGCTTCATTATCTCCCTGAAGTATGTGTTACTTCATGATAGGATTAGAGCCGATTCTGAATTCCTGCCACAGGCGTTCGCGTTATTAGCCTCTCCGGAACGCGCTCTTCCTCCAATTGATCCTCGAGCTGCTCTTAAACATGCTTCAAGGGTTGCCGACGAGGCTTGCTATATCTCAGGCGACGCATCTAACGAAGTCAGCCACCTTCGATCATTTTCTGTATGGCCTTAGGCTAAACGTTACATAGCTCTCTTGGTACACTCGCAGGGCATCTCTAGCAGCGATATATTCAGCAGCAGGTGAGGATAATCAATACTCAATACTCATCATCCCTATCTTACTGCTTCATTTCATTTACCATTTAGAACTCCATCAATTTACATCTCCAGAAACCGCACACGCGTTTCTTGATTCATTGCTGACTGGTTCTTCTGTCCTGAAGGATACTCTAGACGAGGTCCAGCTCTTCTCGACGTACGTCTTCAAAAGCTGGAAAGGAATTATTCAGAGCAGAGGAATATTCTAGAGAGGGATTCTTCATGGCAGGTCTCTTGATCGATTCCTTGTTCAAGTTCAAGAATTGATTGAGGTTTGTTTTCTCTTTTGGCTATGCAAGGCATAACGCCATGCCTTTTGCGCAAAGGACTGGTCTTCTGTTCGTTCACGAGCTTCGTTCCGGGTTCCAATTCCTTACTCGTGTACTTACTTGCTGTGCCAGAGCTCAGCGCTCCAGCCACACGACCATTATTTTATGCATAAATCGTTGAACACTTCTCAGCTAGCGTTTCGTGACTGAGGTCTATTTCCGTCTCCGTCTGCGTTTCATCCTTCTACTGCCTTCTGTCTGCGCTGCTCCTGTATGCGGAGCCATCAGGAATACCAGTTGGTTTGCTTCTACGTTGAAGACTATCCTACTATGCAATTGCCATACTTGACATCCCTATTCTGCTAGGATTCTTTTTTTTTTCGCAGTCTGAAGGGTTGCTTCATACAGACAAGTCCCGTCTGCCTTTCGAGCTTCCGGTTGCATATTATATGCTCAGCTTCGCCCGAAACTACAAGACAAAACTATTGGAATGAGGCAGTAGGATACGCTCCACAGTTAGTTTCAATCCTTGTATCCCACCGGCTCATAGTGACTGGACCCTTGTGTTCCCCTCGTGAGCACCACGGCACTAGTACCCTCAGATTCACTCGTCGTCCTTCAGGCTTCCGCATCTGCATTACGAAAGTATGTTCTTCCTTCGAGGCGACGTCGGTGTAAATGAAACCTGTAAGCTTACTGCTGGACACTATGGAGGTCTTTCTCGAAATAAAACCCATTCATGGAGCCGAATTCGGAAATAATCGGTGTGATATATCCTGGTGGATTGCTGCCTGTCTATTCCCTTGCTATTCCCTGCCTGATGCTTTAATGTTGATTTTTGAGAAGGGAATATTCTTCGCTATCGCTGTGCCCAACTATTCCGCCCTCACCATGTCACCATTCAACTGCATGAAATAGGAGCTACTCTAGCGTCTATACCCCTCCAAAGCAACGGTACTTTTACCAGGGTACCCTCACCCACAACCCTATCCTCATTACTTAGTCATTGAGGGTGGATTGAATGCGGAAATGGCAATACACAGTTTACCGGTGATGTAGCCGCGTTTTATTCCTGGAGGAACACAGTTTGCGTATTGGCGTCAGAACGTGTTAACCAAGGTTCTCTACGTAGGTGCAGAGAACGAGACGTGGATCAGTTGTTCAAGTTGAAAAATGCGAAGAGTTGGGATTTTGCGGTATTCCCGACTAATTACTGTATCGGATAGAAAATTTCAAAAACTATAGGCATGTTTGAGTGAAGTTATGGGAGATTTACTATTCGGATTTCTTTCTTGTTAGAGACGGGAAACGGCAAGTTTTAACGAAGCAGTCTAGTATTCCATCGACTTTAATAAAGCAACCACAGAGCTGAACTTTGCACAGAATATTTGTAACGCGGATGGACACATACTGTAGTTAAGCAGTCGATGAGGTTGGAAGGCGCCCCAAGACCAGAATTCACTCAAACAGGGTATGATACAAATCCATATGCGCACTATAAAAAGGGCAAAAAGAATTCAGCATGTTATATTATTGGTGAATGGACAACGAAGAAATAAGAATAAAACGAAACGTATACGTACGCATGTCCCTTCTCTGCTTCCTTTTGCACTATCCCTTTCAACCACTTTGGACATACACCTTCAATACGTTCCGATACCTTGGTTGTATCGGCGTTGATCTCTTCGAATGTCCGTAACTTCCATACTTGGATTCCGGAATTAGACATGGTCTCGTACAATGCCACCAAGTTCGGAGAGGCGTTAGCTTCCCAGGTCAGAGTTCCGTTCAGAATGACGTTGGATTTGAATAGCCCGAACATGAGGGGAACAGTTTCGGTCATTGTAAAGGATTGGCGAGTGAGGAAGATATGCGTCGACTCGGCATCTTCATTCTCTGGTTGCTTTGACGATGAAGATGCAGTAATATTAGCAGCCGTTGGATCCGACGGAAGCGTTCTAACATGAACCTCTCCAAGCCCAGCTCCCCTTGGAATCGCAATCGTATCCTCCCCCAACAACTCGAATTCTGTACATAATTTCGATAATCGACACACGCGTTCGTGTCCTTCGGAAGTTCCAAGGGTAGTGAACACTTGTCCGAGGGGGTAAGGGAGGGTGACGGAGTGGGCACAGGAAAAGTTGGGTTTGAAACCCGGGCCTTTCAAGTTATCGGACGAAGAGGACATGGCCGTTGACAATGAAGACATGGTTGCAAGGAAAGTTGGGTTGGAAACACCTGGCCCTTTGGTTGACAGGAGTACAGGAAGCGCTAATCACTATTTTTAACGCTTACTGGCGCTTACTCTTCACACATCGGTGCCGGTTTATTCTTGCATCTAACGGTTATTGTCACCAAAAGGCAAAACGGTGGACGAGGGACGATAAATCGACCACCATACGCAGGATTTGCTGTAATTTATCAAAACTCTGTCCGAATCGGCTTTGATTTTGGTTAATACCAGTAAACTCTAATAAACTCTACTAACTCAGCGCCTTCATAAAAGTAGAATATTTGCAATATATCTATTCTAATTGAACCGAAGATACTTAAAGTGGCGAGCAATCTATGAAAGAATGTGTAAATGTTGAGGCAGTAGATGTAGAGTGATACGGGCGACGACTCAGATCCAGAGAGAATTACTCAAACAGGGTATGATACGAATTCACATGAGCACTACAAAAACAAAAAAGACGTAGTTCAGCACATATCGCATTGAGCAACAAATAAGAAAATATGAAGAAAACATACGTATGTCCCTTCTTTGCCTCCTTTTGCATAATCCTTCTCATCCACTTTAGACATTTCCCCTCAATACGTTCTGATACTTTCGTTGCTTTCGCATTCGTCGTATCCGTACCCGTACCATCGTCAATCTCCACTTCTTCGAATGTCCGCACCTTCCATACCTGGATTCCTCCATTAGACACGCTCTCATACAGCGACACCAAGGAGGCCCCCAGAAACTCCCCCTAACCCTTGTCCGGCCAAGCGGCCTCAAGTACGCTATGATTTTGGTCTCAAATACGCTATTTCGGACAGGAACGGTCACGTGAATTCGAAAAAATCGCGAAAAAATCAAAAATAAAACCCAAAAATAATCCTGAGCGAGCCCTACTGGCCTCTGTACACTTTCAAGAGACTGGAACACGTTCTTCAACGCTTTAGCGCTTCCACAGTCCTTCATGCTTCATGCTTCTTTAGCCGAGATACCTTACATTTTTCGGTTCGGCCCTCGCGCGCGAACCTAAAGTACGCTATATGGGACAGGGAAGCAAGTTTTTTGGCCTCAAATACGCTAAAATAGGACAGGAAAATCGTCAAAATCGCGACCTAAAATACGCTATTCCGGACAAAGGTTGGCGGTAGTTTCTGGGGGCCTCACCAAGGCGTTCGATTCCCAGGTTATAGTCCCGTTTAGAATGACATTGCTTTTGAAGAGAACGAATAGAAGAGGAACGGTTTCGGTGATTGTAAAGGATTGGCGGGGGAGGGTATGCGTCGACTCGGGTTGGGATACATCTGCAGACTCAGGGCTCGTCTGAGCTGCACTGAGCTTCTTGACATGAACCTCTTCCAGTCCAGCTCCCGCCGGAATCTCAACCATGTCCTTCTCCTCAATAACTTGACCTGGGTACAATATTCCGACGACATATGCGTTCGTGTCCTTCGGAGGTTCCAATTACAGTCGATTATCTCATATGGAATAACATCATATGGAATATCCGCCATATGGAATCAAGATTAGCCTTCCCCCGAGCCGGGAGGCGGGAATATTCCACGCAACCATCATCCGGAATATGGAATACCATATTGGGGTCATATTCCATACGGCGGTCAGTCAAAAGGTAGTAATATTGGTAGTAAATGTACATTTTGAGCTATAGAAACTTGAAGGTAATTGAGTCAAAGTGTGGCTTGAGTGTGGCGCCAAGTTCTTGCTAAGTTTGAGGGTCCCACAGTAAGAAATATTGCCATATTCTGTAGATTAGCCTTTTTTCAGACTTTCTAACACTCAATAATGGGCAACACTTGAAAAATCCGGTCTAATCAGAAGAAGCAAACTGTATTTAAACCTCATGGACCCAACAAAAAAAGCGGAAATTGGCCCAAAACAACAGCAAAACCACTGAACCAGCACAGGGAGGATCTCACTCTCAGCAATTGTTTAGAAGTGATAGATTATGTTGAGAGTCACCAGGACAAGACTCAAAAGGAGGTTGTTGTCTATTTCAAGACATGGAAGTCCAGTGTTTTATCTTTTACACAGGATGCACTGTCGAAGATTTTGAAAAAGTGTGGGGAGATGCAAGAGCACACTGCTGCAAATCCAAGTAAAGTACAAACAGGTATTGAAGATTATTTTGTCAAGTAATGAGTTGATTTTACATGTAGAAATACACTGAGCATGATTCTAAAGTGAAAAAAAATGATCTAAATCAAAATATCTGTTATGGAATATCCGTCATATGGAATATGGTTTGGATGGGAACCAACGGTATTCCATATGAAATAATCGACTGTATCGGAAACACTTGTCCGAGGGGGTGGGGGAGCGTGACTAAGTGGGCACAAAAAAAGTTGAGTTTGAAGCAAGTTTGAAGCCCGGGCCTTTCAAGTTAGCGGACAAAGAGGACATGGCCATTGACAATGAAGACGTGGGCGTAAATTCTGTGGCGCTCATGTACCCGTTAAGTACCCCGGTTTGTTTAAGCGCTCACTCACAGCGGCGTCGCATCCTTCCATCTTGTATCTTCCTGCTGGTAGCTGAAGCCTACATGTGATCGTCTGGCTGCAAACTGTCTGAAGACTCTGAATAATATAAGGGTCGTACAAATAGATGAGTTTACAACGAATTCTGGTAACGCAGCCATCTAAAGATCTAGAGTAACTCCTCTAGTAGTTAGCTTAAACTGGCCTACCACGTCGAATCGTAAGCAAAGCAGATTCAGAAACGTTGCTTGTGCTATTGAATGACTCATTGTAGAACTGTCGGACGGCGGTTCTCAAGACAGGAACAGGTTAAGGAGCAGGTCAAGAAATAAGAAGCCAGTACAAATGCACTTCTGCCGTTCATGATACAATTTAGATTTTTGGATCAGCCCGATCCTGCCTCGAATCTTCCCAATCTTCATCCAAAACTGCCATCCAGATGACGTCGTGCCATTTTCCATCAATCCAATTCGCCTTTCGCTGCACGCCCTCTTGAACGAAGCCACTAAAACAATGACAGTCAGCCGGACAATCTCTTGACTCTGAAATGTAAACCACTTGCACTTTATTGTACACCTTGATGGCTGCAGTGTTATTTCCATATACACAGAGGGTTATTCTATGCATAGCAAGCTGGTGGAAGGCATAATCGATGATAAATCGTAAAACCTCGGTTGCGAATCCTTGTCCCCAGAACTCGGGAAGCAGACCTAGAGCAACCATTGCATCGCAATTCTTCGTTTGTGCATTAAACAGCGACACAAATCCGACAAACTCCTGGTTCTGCTTGGTCTCTATAACGACATAGAGTAGCGAAGATGAGCATCTAGCGCGAAGCTCTTCCTCGGACTTGATACCGAAAGGTACCACAAAGTCAGGAGATAGCATTTTCTGGACGCGATGATGGTTCCGTAACGCGACCAACTTTTCAAAGTCTGCTTCCCGTACGGCTCGGAGATGTAGACGGTCGGTTTCGAACATGGTGGATGGTTCAATGATTTCTATCACTGAGTAGACTTTAATAGTGCGTTTTAGGATGGCGAATGATCGCAGTCATTTTTTTCCGCTGCGACTCGCTGCGTGCCTTCCAATTGCCTGCTGTGGCCATACTACGGGTTTAGATTCCTTTCATAAAACTGATATTGTGCCCAAATCGTGTCGGGAAGATTCTGACCTCGGGAGGAGGACGCGACGGAGGAGCGGATGAAATTCCCACTGAGCAGCTGTTTATCTTATTGGGATCGTGTTAATCTTCTTCGCCTGGTAGATGGCAGTCAAGATCCTTCGTGAATTAACCGTAAGTAAAGGCTTATTACAAGAGGAAAGAACGAATCTGGTTCCAGTGCGTGAGTAAATCAGTACTGTGCAAGAATATTAATGCTTATAGATTTTAGAGGAACGTTTTGTTGGTCGTGTTTTATCATGGCACTTTCATCTGGCGATAATTCAGGAAGACACTCATATTGTACTGGGTCGTTTATAATTACACATTTGTTTTCGGTCAAATAATTTGACCGTGAGACAAGAATTTCTAAAACGTCTGTAAACCTGGTTTACGCACAGCAAGCTGATGAAACGCGTAATGGATGACAAGTCGTAAGTAAAACCTCGGTTGCAGAATCTCCTAGGACCGAAAGCAAAGCCAGAGCGATTTTTCGTCTGCATTAAACAATGTCACAAGTCCGACAAATTCATAGTTGGTCCTTATAAGTGGTGCATATAAAGCCACGGAAGAAATCATTAAATCGACCGTCTACATTTCCGAACCGTATACGAGGCAAGGTAGTCGCGTTACGGAACCACCATGGCTTCCAAGAAATGTTGGCTCTTGATTTTTTTGGTTCCTTGAGGCGTCAACTTTCAGAACTTCGCGGTTGGTACTCATCTTCGACTTCGACTGACCCTTCTATGGAGTCATTTTTTCGGCTGCGAGACGCCGCATACCCCATGCATTCCGAAGTATCTGTTTGAAGTTTATATTCCTGTCATGAGACTGATTTACTGCGGGAGGATTCCGAGAGGGTTCTGACTCGAGGAAGAGGACCGTTGCCTGCGAGTAGATTTTTACCATCCTATTGGCAGTGACTTATATGTATTTTTATTTAGGAGCATTGATATTCTAATGAGAAACAACTTAGCAGTACGTTGGCAGTACGACAATTATCATGAAAGATAAAACCTCCTCATTTTAGCTGTTTACCAGCGAAACAGGAATCGCAATTTGTAGCGGAAAAAATGGGGACCGAAATTTGTCGCTGGGTCGAACGGGCTCAATTTGTAAGACCAAAAAATGCTAAGTGTATCAAGGTTAGTGCTCTGCAAAAAAATCAATAGACCGAATGAGGACTTGCATCGACCTTGACCTTCCCGGCATTAAAGTCTCCTATTTCCACATCCGGAAAGCATTTTATATCACCCGCAACATCAAGGAATCCCATCTTGTCCGGTTCTAAACCATGACACGGCAAGTTCGAAGAATCACCAGGTCTTTTATTTTCTGCACTCTCGAAGGGCGGGGCAAGAGGATATACTCGTCCTTCGCCAATGACAGAGTTTCTCCACACCACCTGATCCCTGACATCTACACAGACCTGACGACGGAGCGTAACGCCCAATGAGATGAATTTATTGGAATCTTCTGGCGGTGGTCTTTGCATGGTTGATGCGGGAAATACGCGCGCGGGGGAAGAAAGTGGAGAAAGTCTCTCCTCAGAGTTTCCACCGTCAACATGCTCTAATCGGAGATGTGAGTACAGTACTTGTAAGGAAGATATAGGTCCAGTGAGTTGAATGTGGAAAGGCATCTCGTCAACTAGGTTGAATCTTTGTCTGGAGTGTATGAAAATCTGGGCCAAAAAGGTGGTTAGTACTGTCTTTGCATGGGTGAATAAGTGCCCGCCAACCTGGACTTCTATAGGATCTAGTTTAGAGGAATCGCGAGCCTTTAAAATGGCTGTCTTCTCAAACCAAGCCTCTGGTGCTGTTTTGATTGTTTCATAAAACAATGCGCATACACCCCGATTGTCATAGTGGTCCAGGGATATTAGAGGCTCTGAAGGCTGGCTTCGAGGAAGATACTTGAAATGTACGGAGAATCTGGAAACTTGTTCAACGACTTCAAAAATGACGAAAGAGTTTACAGCGAACAAACGATTTATTTCTATTCCACAAAGGACCGCGAGTCAGCATGACTACCTTTATAGAGTATGAGCCTACGTCAGAGTTGGTAAGAAGGGAATTAGATCAAGGTATCAATGAGCGTACATTGAGAAAACAAGCCAGGAATTCCTGTTAATGATATTTTATGCGAAGGAGGGAGAGGAAATTCTTTTCCTTCTTCTCGGAAAGTCGATGGGAGTATGAATGAAAATTCGAGGGTTTCAGGACAGGATGGCCCGTCGCGTGTTTTGTTCCAAAGCTCGTAGCTTTCATCAATTACTTTAACGGTGCTTGAAGCTGAGTTTCGGCCGAAGACACTCAACTTCAGTTTTGCTTCAATCTAAAGGAAAATAAGCCCATGTTTGTATAAAAAGCGCGAAAGTTACCTTCAGTGTAACCTGGAGAAGGAGATTCAAGTCAGCTGTACTCTTGAGGCCAATTGTTCCAAAGATAAGGCCCTGTTGGTGATACACGGGAGTTTCAATGTCTTCATTCTGCTCCTGCATGGTCACCGTAACATTACCACAGTGGCAGCGCGCAGTGAAGGATGCAGTCGGAGTATGATAGACACGGGTGGCAGCAAGCATCTCTTCTCCATTATTCACTCGGACAGAGTAGAAGGGGGGCGGGGAAGACACGCTATAACACGGAAGAGAGTCCATCGACGGCTGGCTGAGAGTCCAGAATGCGAGATATTTCTTGAGTCACCTAGATATAATATAGACGACTTAGAATCAAGAGGCTTAGTCAAAGGACTCAACGTTCCAGGGCTGACGGCCAATCATATGATAGACTTTTCTGACTCGAAAATATTGAAGTGCCCCACAACAGTAATCGGGGTGGAGAGATTGCCGTTACTGCATTCTGGAGCCAGTGAAAATCTAGAGGAGAGGGAATATATATTGGCGCAGTCCCGAATCACCTATATATGTATCATTGGAAGAGGAAAGAGCGGAAACGGAACTCCACCTGATGGCACCACAAAGACCACGGAATTGAGACGGAAGGAGAAGAATTTTATGGGGCGCAGTGCTTAGAAACTGCCCACAAACATCTCATAACAGCAGCAGGAGGGAAGCGATAATACTGTACCAAGGAGCAACCTGCAAACCTTCGCTGAGTGTAAACCCAAACCAAAGCGACAAGTAAAATGAATAGGAATAAAAATAAAATGTCGCGGTACGTCGTGGAACCCAACTAGCACAATTCCGTGTTCCTGAAGAAATCCCGCTCATTCCCTCTCTCGGCGCAAAAACCTCTTTTCTCAAAAACAAAAAAGTACAACAAGGCTTGAAACTAGCCGTAATCACCATGAACAAGAGGACACTGATGATTATGGCTGGGAAAAGAGGGAGGAGGCGAATCAGCTACGTCGGAGATAAACAAAAGAAAATAAATGCTTTACTCTATAACAGTAACTCTTCCCAGCCTCTCTTCCCCGGATTCAACCTAATCAGATATCGGCCGGGCCATACGCCATGTACGTGAAATTTGGGATTGCTGTTGTCGGAAGCGCTGTTGAAGAGGGCGAGGGGAGAGATCCTGGATGATGGAGACGTTAAGCCCTGAGGGTAGAGGACCTCGGAAACTCCCCCAAACTTTCTCCAGAATGGCGTATTTTAGGTCGTGATTTTGGCGATTTTCCCGTCCGATTATAGCGTATAAACATCTGCTTCCCTGTCCTAATATAGCATACTATAGGTTGGCGCTGACACGCGAAACCGAAATTTTGCGACCGAAGAAGCATGGCAAAGCTGAAGACGCACAACGTTGAAGTGCTGAAGTGCAGCCAGAAAAAGCTTACAAGTAGAAGTCTAATACATATAAAATAATAAGTACCTTTGCTTCGTGATCCCATCATCATTAGATTATATGCTCTTCACAAGAGATGAGTTGGATGACATCAAGGTGTTTAGGTCGTTTTTAACATAGAAGCCTGTAGGAGCGCTCAGGATTTTTTCAGGATTTTCTTTTCCTTTTTTTCACGTGACCGCCCCTGTCCGAAATAGCGCATTTGAGGTCAAAATCATAGCTTATTTCAAGGTACTTGGCCGGACAAGGTCTGATAGTAAGTAGTTTCCGAGGTCCTGGTTGTAGATGAAAGCTCAGAGAAGCGGATCTCTGGGGGCTTCTCGTGACGTGGAGAAGGCGCTTATCAAATTTCTCTTCATCATCCATTCGAGTAACGTGGGACCGGAACAAGACTCTGCCAGCTCTTAGACTCGAACCAGTCGCCGTGTAAAGACTTTAGGTGATAAAGGATCAAAGTATTAGCGAAGTGATTCCGCACATCACGTCTCTGCAGCAGGGAGTGGTTCGAGTCTAACCAGCTCTATGCCCGTTCGGAAAGCCTCCGGATTGTGGGAGTTTCTTTCGGTCTCTTTGCTTCAAATTCCTGACCACCATGTATGCTGAAGTAACGAGTCTGTAGAGTTCAGAACCTAGGCCTAAAGCAGTGCCCTCTAGGAGGCTGCTTTAGGCCTATTCAGAACCAGTGAGTTTCGAGATCATTACTAGCATCAGTCGATGGTCCCCGTCTATCTCTCCCGGCTTTAGTTGGACATAGGGTCAAGGACTGCCTTGATGGACCCCTGGCGCTCACTGTTTCTCCCCAATCAGACACCTCTTGCTGCTGTTCACCATCCGCAACTTGTTTCTAATATCATTGATCTTGAATCTGCTTAAGTTCTGCCCCATCCTCGCTCAATACACAGTCTCTCGGTGTTCACGCTATTTGGGGCTCGCTTGCGATCAGTCAATGGTGTTTGCGGTAAAGCGATTGTAATTTTGATTACGGGTCTGTCTTCAGTCCTGTTGGTCGTCCCGTGGCTGCAATGAATTTGGTTCGTCGGTTACTACGATGAGGAATCTAGCAGGCAAGCTAACGAAGGGAACATCTCGTTTATCCCTCTAAAGGGCGTAATGCGCTTGTGGACGTTCACCTGGTCGTTATCATTCCAATGATCGCAGACGGCTTGGTCGCGAGCGTTCTGCTTCTGATCTCGTTCCAGCTCTTGCTCTCCTCGGACTATCCTAGTCGCTAGGATGGATCCTACCCTATTGACATTCGATGCCACCCACCCTCTGGCTAAACTTGGTATCCCTAACCAGCCTAGCCTCAGTACACTGATCAGTTGAAACGCTGGATCCCAAATGACTCCAAGCCTTCCCTGCTCGCTATCGTGTCTACTCTGCTTCGACTATGGTATGGTCATGAAAAGTTCACAATCGAACGAATCCTGGATTCTAGGGAACGTGGCCTACGAAGTAATCTGATGGTGAGTATCATTGTTCATACGGCGTTTACACCCACCTCATAAATTCATAGTTTAACGGAATAATACAAGATATTGCTATCACGAGCCCCCCGACGCACCCTCACTGTCCTCACCACCGTATAACAGCAGGAAAAGATGCTTGATAAAGGCTTTGAAACTGAAAGGAACATGAATGCGTATGCTTGTGCTTCTCAGGCTGCTACCTTGAGTACATTTCTAAGCATTAATAAGATGTATACTTACTCGGGTTTTATCTCCTGCCATAGTTTTCCAAATCTTTGCTGGAATAAACGCTCAATATGACCAACCTGCTTGTGTAAAAGATGTTTGCGCTTACCATTTCAAACGACCAACCTTCTTCGAGCGAAGAAGCCGATCTATGGATCAACTGTCGGACTTCTTTCACTGAATCTTCATACTCTTTTTGATACACCCGTCGATCTTGCCCATTCCGGCGAATGCGCCTTCCTTTGATTGCAGTTATGCATGCATGGTCGTGGACCTTTATGCCATACCGATCGAAAATTTCTTTATTTTGCTCCCACCAACTTTCCATGTCAGGCTCGTGGTTTTCTAGTCCTGTAATGATGCACACAATTGGCACACCCTTGCAAATCTTTTGGGAGAAAACCTTGTAGTTCTTCGCCACGACTTCGGTGATACGAGGTACTCGAATACACAGAACGAGTAAATGAATCCGCATACCCTGGCTACTGAACTGGAAGAGAAGAGATTCAAGCGTTTTTTTGGCTGCTTTAGATGAAAGTGATTGTCCTTCATCGAGACCTGCAGTGTCGTAAGCATAATAGTTGGTTTCCTCGATTACAACCGGGTAGAATTCTGATGTGAATGTCACGGGGTGTGCTGCACTGGACACAGTGGCTTTCTTCGAAGATGGTGGAAGAAGCATATTGACGATTGAGCTTTTTCCACTGCCAGTAGCCCCGAAAAAAAGTACACCGCACGCTACGTTTTATCAGAGATCAGCACTGATAGTAAACAATGATATGACGATCAGTTACCTTCACTTCTTTCTTCGCTATAATCCTCAGTATAATCCTCGCTTGGGATCTGAACCACTGATTCCCTAAGACTGACAGCTCTACTGGTACGACGAGAAGCCGGCCGACTAGTACGACGAGCTTGAATTCGAAGAGGTTCATGTATTACTTATTCCGGTGACAATTTTGAAGTAGCTATTCCGACTCACCTCTTAGTCTTTGGTCTGGCATGTAAGTTCCTGAGTGCGAATTCAGGTTGCCAGTATATATACCTGCAGAGCGGCAAAATCCGAGGTTCAATTGCTTGAAAGCTAAAGCGCCGATCCAGCATGCACTTCGCATTTCCTGGATGATCTGCCCAGCCGTAAAATGCCTCTGATAATGATTCTTGATTCTGAACGACATCGATTGTTTCATTTGCCTTGAAGCGTCCTTGCACAAGTACACTACTACGTGCGAAGCGCAAGGCATCGATTGATTCACTGTCAAATGAAAAAGGATGTCGCATGAGGTGTTGGTGCCGTGTTTCGTTCACGAAGGTGGCATGGGGTTTAATTGATTTGAGCATGCCACCCAAGCGGTAAGTTTCGTCATTCATGAATCGGACTGGAGGTGTCTGTATGTCGAAGGTGTGGCCCACTGCCACAAAATATTTAGAAAAATTGTAACTCGCACTGATCCTTTCAAGATTACGGAGTGTTTCGGGTTAACGTTAAATAATTACTTTGCATTGACTATTCCAGGAATGTCTGCTGGATGAAATATGCGGCTGGTTTACTATATTCTGAATCAGCATAGTCGGCAATAGCGCATATATCAGCAATCGAGCCAGTACTTGTGCAGTTGTATGCTGTATGCGAGCCTCGATAGAAAGCATTGGGAGTTTCATCCCTTGCCCTATGTTAACTTTGATGTCTGTGCATATCCTCGGAAAGAAATAGGATATCACCGAGACATTTAATGAGAGTAACATGTAACTACCCAAAAAGCCCTTTGACATGAGCCATTCCGATTCGGTACTTTGATCCCGGTTTTTCTGGGCTGTTGCTGGGTTGGAACAAACCTCGTAGGCGGTTGCTTGCAGGTTGGATCGCTGCGCTATTAAGTGGTCAGGTACTTATTATAAGACTTGAGTCATGCACAATCTGGTGCCATGAGAAATTTGCAAGGCAGTATCGTTCAAGGTGCAACTTAAAGATTAAAATAGTGGTCTTCCACTTAAACTCTCTCAACATACTACTACTACTATTGGATCTTTTTTTCAGGTAGTCTATTTCCTATATCTTACCTATAAGACTCGAGTCTAATAACACTGCATAGGATAATATCTTCAATGGTCAAAAAAGCTCAGCCCTCGAAGCTTCCGAACCTGGTCGTCTTTGGCTCAACTGGCAGCGGCAAAAGTTCCGTGGTCAATATGTTGATCCAAGAACCCAACGCGAAGCGAGCAGATATATCATCTGGTGCAGTGGGGTGCACCTTTCAGAGCACCCCTTATGACACTCACATTGGAGACAAAGCCTACAAGCTGTGGGACACCACTGGTCTTGATGAAGGAATGGAGGGGAAAGTTGTCAGTGAAAAGGCTCTGCACAATCTTTGTGTTCTCATCCAACAGCTTTCACGGGACAAGAGTGGAGTATCTCTCCTTGTGTTTGTTATGAGGGGCCCCAGAATTACCGAAGCAGTCACAAACAACTATCACACTTTTTACAATGGCTTTTGCGAGAAGAAGGTTCCGGTTGTGATTGTTATCACAGGGATGGAAAACGAGGAAGACATGGATAGTTGGTGGGACGATAATAAACGCGCATTCGAGAAACAAGATATGCAGTTTCAAGGAACTGCTTGCATCACTGCGATCAGGGGGAGGAAGGAGGCCAATTACCCGCACGGAATACATGCAGCTGCATACGAACAGTCCATTCGTAAGGTCAGAGAACTGATCATCACTAATTGTGCAGAAAAAGGGTGGAATAAGGTGATATTTCAATGTTAGAGTCCGTGCCGTCTCGAAACTTACAGTGTAATGTAGAAACCCGAGAGTTGGGCTATCACGTGCTGGAAATGGACTCGCAAGGCTTTCAAGGCGCTCAAACCTTACAATGCGAACAAGGCCGCCAAAGAAGTTAAGGGGGCTGTCTGGGGAGTCGAGGATGCCGCTGGGTCAGAGACCACTATCGATTCTGATGTGGACTCAGATGTATGGACTGGGAAGGCTTTCAAACCTTCCAACGCAAGCAAGGTTACCAAAGGAGTTAAGGGGGTCGCCAAGAGAGCTGAGGAGACCATCACGGATTCTGACGTGGAGTGAGATGCTGAGTCGACTTAAATTAATTCGGTAGGTCTGGAATTTGATCTTTGCGATACTCAGTGGTATTGACAAGTGATATAGTTTCCAGGGCAAGCTGAAATATTCCGCGAGGAAGCAAGAAAGCGTATTACACGGCACGGTCCCTAGACAGGAACGGTTCTGGAGTATAAACGACGCAGCACGAGTCGCTGTAGGCCAGTTGACGCAGAAAAAAAGCCGAGCTCACGATTCGATGTCCGCGGTAGAATAATCCTCTGTCGATCAGAGCTGTGGATAATCGATGTGTAATGGATTCTGTCTATAAAGCTCATAGATATGTTAATCTTATGAGTTAACCTCAGTTCGGCCACGATAACTGTGTCAAAAGACTATTCAATTAGGGTAGCTCACAGTAGATCTAGAGTTATTTCGCGTATTTCAAGTATTTCGGACTTGAGTGAGGCTGTTCTCGTCGTGCGATTTCAACTTCGACAGTGACGAGTATTCCAAATACTTATGTTGAAATCGCATGACGAGAACAGCCTCACTTAAGTCTGAAATCCTCCTTTCCAAAATATTCAGACTGCCAATGATTATATTTTAGCTAGGCTAAAGTACTGTGAGAAATGAATTATTTCAGCACATAAGATGTTCTTTTTTTGTACAAGTATATAAAATAAATATTTCAATGAACTTACAAAGAAATTTCATTCAGACCCTCTGACCGGACAGCAAAAGGCAATCTTTCAGTGGAAAATTGGATTGTTGTTCAAAAGAATTACTTTCACTCTTATTGTGAAAGCAGGGCTTTCAACCACATTGAAAATTTGAAATTATTGTTTCCAGAGTCCAATTGAAAGCTTTTCTTTCACATGTCTGTATAAAGTTCCAAATTCAGTATGTTGGAATTTAATTTATTCATCACTCTATTGAAATTTTGTGTAGTGATTGAAATAATCAATTTCCCATCTGAATCATAATTATTGGTGGTGTGACTCAAAATACACAATATACAGTGGCGGCGCTTAATAATGCAACACACGAAATTTGGCCATATCTTGCTCAGTTCTTGACCAATTTCTTAGGCCTAAGTTGTGGACTTAAACTTTCATATGTGTAGTAAATGATTCCAACCATAAAAAGTACCAAATTTAGTAAGACAGGGAAAACACAAACTCGACAAAGATCACATGATCCAATGTAAGTGTCCAAATTTGGAAATTCCTCAAGAAAATCAGAGAAAATCTTGTATATAATGCTCCCCTCCCCTGGGATTGTGTACGGGACCTAGCATTTTGAGATATAATGTCATATGTATGGAATCTCAGAGGAATAAGCTTCACAGTGTTATTTGGGTGAAGAATTAAACATACAGTCTGAAAATGAGCTAACTCTGTTAATAACTCCTTTAAAGATAGAATGTAAAGATATTTGGGTGTTTAAGAACACTCTAAAATGTGTATTCTACATTTTCATAAGTCTCATATACCGTCCCAAGTGGGGGAAACATATTCTACGAGGTGATTTCTTGATTGTCTTCTCGTGAGAAAATTTTGAAAAACATGTTAGGAGATTCTCCTCTCCTCCAGGACTGTGTAAGATAGTCGCAGAACAGTTCCATCTGGCGTCACGTGCAGTCTCTCAACTTATGGAGCCACAACAAGGTCTTTTCTCAAAAAAATGGCCTTGGGCATTGCTAGAGACCTATTTTCGCTAGCCATGCCCAAGGCTCTTTTTTTAAAAAATGCCCTTGTTGTTGTTCCATTGGCGATATACGTTGCGCAAAGTCATGTGACGCTGGACAAAACTGTTTTGCCACTATCTTATAACACATAGAATTTGTAGATATAAGTCCATAGATATGGTATCCAAGAGGGATAAGCAATCCACTGCCATTTGGTTGAGGAATTAGCTGTGCATCATCAAAATGAGCTGACTCTGCTAATAACTCTCTCAGACAGAGCATATAAGCAAGTTCAACTGGATAGGTAGACTCTAGTATGTTCATTCTGAAATTGCTAGGTCCCATACACAGCTGCAGAGGAGGGGTGCATTATATACTAGATTTTCTTTAATTTTCTTGAGGAATTTGTCCGAATTTGGACACTTATGTTGGATCATGTGATCTCTGTCGAGTTTGTGTTTTCCCTATCTTAACTGCACAAGAGAAATGCAAATACAACAGTAATTTGCAACCCCCCAAAACTAGAGGAGTGGGAAATTTTTTGTGGAGCTTTGAGTGAACACCAATGGATTCTCCATGAAAAATAGAATACCCTAATCTCTTACAGCTAGTGATTTGGATAACTGGTTCCTGAGATATAGCTGATACAAAATGGCCATTTTGGGGCTTTTGGAGCAAAAATAGGCCAAAAAGGCCGAAAAGGCCTGAAATAGCATTTTTGAAATCTCAATATCTCGGGAACCGGTCATTCAAATTACTAGGTGTAAGAGAGTAGAGTACTCTATTTTTCATGGAGAATCCATCGATGTTCACTCGAAGCTCCACAAAAAATTTCCCACTCCTCTAGTTTTGGGGGGTTGCAAATTTGCTGTTGTATTTGCATTTCTCTTGTGCAGTTACTAAATTTGGTACTTTTTATGGTTGTAATCATCTACTAAACATATGAAAGTTTAAGTCCACAACTTAGACCTAAGGAATTGGTCAAGAACTGAGCAAGATATGGCCAAATTTTGTGTGTTGCATTATTAAGCGCCACCACTGTAACTCTACTGTGAACTACCTTAATTGCCTATTAATCATGTAAGTTGACTATAAGCAATAAATTCCAGATGATGGACCAGGTAACTAGTGATAATTAATAAAAAAATTACCCTCAGTTCAGACACAATAAACATGTCAAAAGACTGAGGTCTTTCATAGTCAAAGTTATGGCATTGGTTTTCACCAAATATTTCAGCTTTGACTCAAATTTCATCTTTGGGTTTCAACTTTCAACTTGAAATCACATGTTCAAGTTGAATATTTAACTTTTGGACCAACTTCAACTTTCACCTTCTATTATTTTAACTATGACTTTGGGGGATAATACTGCTACTTGTGGTCTTGCATATTTTATTAGTTATCTACAATGCATTCACTTTACAATATATTCTATTAAAATGGTACTTAACCTATCAAGAAGAGTATGAAACAATCTGTTTAAGCAAGCCTTGTTCTTGACAGAATTTTACTGTCTCAACTTTGGAGGGATCAATCTATGGCAGGCCTGTTGGTCCCCACAAGAGGTGTGCAAAAAATTTTAATTATATATCATCTTGTATTTTGCTGTTAAGGTCAACAGACCTCTCCCTCCCCTCCTGTACCTGCCTTATATGGAAGGAAGTTCCCACGGTTACATAATCAATTTGCACTGAGTTGCCCCACATTTACCCCAAACATGTCATTTACTTTGCTAAATTTTACCATTTTAACTTGATTTTAACCAGTTGTTCAAACCTAATGAGTATCATGGGCTGAACTTGGCTAAGAACTAGTACAAGACCAAAAAAATTGTATCATCCACCAGTTCAGGCACCATGGGCTCTGCTGAATTTCCATTTTTGGGTTAACATTTTGTTTTTGGAGCCTTGCAGAGGAATTTTTCCAGTTCAGAGCCACCACAGTGTTATGCATTAGCCAGCATTACAAATTGAGATTTTCAGGAGTTCAGTGAGGTTGCATTATGCAACTGGTCAAAGTGTTGGAATATCAAAGGTAAATATATTCTATTGAACTATACATGGAATGCTTTCTCGTAGTCTCCACTTGTTTGTATCACCATCCCATGCACTCCACTGTTATTGTCTCGCAGACTCCACTTAGTCTCTCACCGTATCCACTTGCTCTCTCGTAATACCCACCTCGCCATATGCATAATAGCCACACATATTCACATAGTAGCCACTTGCCCGATATATTTTTTGTACTTAGGACTGTATATAAGCTTAGGTATCATACCCTGTAATAACACCATCGTCCCCCATCGATCTGTGTGATTGTTACTACTAAGTCCTGTGTAGACTTACTGCTGCTACTTCCTATTTAGGAACGTAACTCTAATAGGTTATGGGCCCCGGCCTTAACCATTGACACATTTATTTGTAGACATAACTTTTGTTGATGTCACAACCTAGGCCTACTGCACCAGCAGCTCGCAGAACAGTATCAGGACAAGCCACCGCTGCCACAGCATCCAGCAGTAAACCAGCGCCTCTACCATTACCATTACCAGCCACCGATCCGAAGGCACCTTGTACTTCGAAATCTCATATAGCGGACAAAGACGAAACCCATGACAGGTGGTGGAATCCAAGCAACCAGAAGTGGTTTGTTTGTGCTAAACAGCCTTGCCCAAACCGGTACGATACACCTCACAAGGATACTAAATATACTGCAGAATTACCGGATTACACCGATCTACCTGATATTGGTCAGGAACAATTTATCAAAGTCGCAGAAAACGAAAGACAGGAGAAAAGACGTAGCGAACATCTAGCTGGTAAACAGAAAGCCGCAGCTTCATCTTCATCTAATCCCACTTCAGCACCTACTCCTTCACCAGCTCCAGTTTTGTTACCAAAACAAGAGCCACAGCAAACACCACCTCCACTTCCACCGAATCCATCTCCACAGCCATCTCCACAGCAAACTCCACAGCCCTTACCGAGTGATCTTCCACAAAGATCTCCACCCTTATCTCCATCAGATTCAGGATCTGAATCATCAGGGGCATTTGAATCAGATTCCAACGATGACAATATGTCTAAAGCACTAAAAGCCTTTGATAAGGTTACAACCTTAAAGTTGGACGGATCAAACTGGGATACATGGAAAACTCGAGTGGAATTCGCAGCCAGATCTATCAGCTACTAGCGCTATTTTGAATGGAATTCACATGTGACAACGGATCCAGACGCAACGCAGAATGATAGAGAAAAGGACAATGACCTTTTGAATGCTATCATTGGCAGGTTATCAGATGGAATATTCCGAAGGTATAGGAACTACGACAACACAAAACAGTTGTGGGAAAATTTACTCGCTGATTATGATTCTAAAAACGCTCTTACTGAATCATTTTTACAAAGACGACTTCATACTATGCAATGTACAGACCCATCCAAGGTCAATAAACATTTGGATGATATGATCAGCATCTGCAACGACCTCACGACTAGAGGAATCAATATCAACGACGATATATTTGTCAACACCATTATGTCCTCTGTCCCCGACACCTTCAAAGCCACCATAAACGCATTGGCTGTTTTCTCCGTGAAAGCAGACAAAAAGCTCAGTCCTGCCGAGCTTATTCCACCATTCGTGCTGAATCAATGGTACACCAAATGCAACATGATCACAAGAAGGAATCGGCAAACTATGCTGGTAACAGGGGAAAAAGAGGTTTCCAAGGTCGTGGAAATTCCTTTAGGGGAAATTCCTGAGGCAGAGGCAGAGGCCATGGAGGATCAATGAGTCACCAGGACTCTGTTTGTTATAACTGCGGAGGTAAAGGTCACTTTGGAAATCAATGTCCATCGGAGAAACGCAGTCAGGCCAATGAGGCCAAGGAGATGAAAGCTCCTAAAGAGAAGCAGAAGAAGAAGTCAGATGGAAATTGGAGAGATAGGCTGAAGAACAGCAAAGTGGCATCCTCATCCATGGTTGAGGAAGTACCAGAGTCATCATGGGCAGCAATCGGAATTCCCGCTAAGCATGGGAATCTTGTCTTCAATTTTTCCAAAATAGCTGATAAATTTGAATTAGCTCTTTCATCGCCGAGCAATCACAGATTCAAGAAATACAGCTGTAATGCGATGCAAGACATTAAAATCGATAGGGTTTTGAAGTACAATTTATTAAACTGCAAATAAATCATAAATTGTATTGTATTGTACTGCAAAATGTATCACTGAAGCTTGTACTGATACACAGTTTAAATCAGTACAGGTTTACAGTTTATTCAAAATGTGAAAATGGCTTGAACTGTTTTGAATCAGTTTAAATCAGTACACATTTACAGCAGGTTATACTAGTGCAAACCTTGCATTACACCTACTAAACAAGCTTACAGTTTCATTTATTACTCCAATCTTGATCAAGATGTACTTTCAATAGTTTATGAGAGCTTCCTATGATATGGATGTTGTAAAACATTACATATCTGGTAGCAAATAGTATATAAATGATCAGTTCATGTCAATTTATACTGATATAAACCAATTTGAATCTGAACTGATTTAAACTCATAAATTGTATTGTATTGCACTGGTTGTATCAGTACAATCAGTACAGGTACACAGTTTAACCAGTTTTCAATAAATCTTGTACCAGTACAATTCATGATTTATTGGATTTGGACCAAATAAATTGCATTGCATTGTACTTTGAAACCCTAAAAATTGACACTCCGCCACCTCTTACTCTTAACAACAAAGAGGAGGAAGAAGTATATGTCAACGCTTATGCTACAGCCCACAGTTATGGAGCAATTCTTTTTGACTCCGGATGCTCTACCCACATGACACCACTCACTGACGAACTCAGGAATCAACGGGAGATTCAAACACGAGTCATTCAGGCCGCTAATGCAGAAACCTTCACAGCAAACATCTCCGGCACACTCCATCTCGATCTCCCCACATATGGACACAAAGTCCAAATGCTAAAGCTCCATCACACCCTTCTATGTCCAGACACTCCCAACACACTTGTATCACTGGGAAAACTCGACAATGATGGTTACACCATCCACACTGCTAATGGTAAAATGACAATCAGAGATTGCCAGGGGAAACTCGTGGGAGTTATCCCA
The DNA here is from genome assembly GCA_009733575.1 of Gymnopus androsaceus JB14. NCBI lineage: Eukaryota > Fungi > Basidiomycota > Agaricomycetes > Agaricales > Omphalotaceae > Gymnopus > Gymnopus androsaceus. Next base: position 87,112 of record ML769430.1, read on the forward strand.
AAGACTAACAGACTATACCAGATCCCATCACAGGAACACGCTTATTCAACTAAGATTGGCAGATTGGTATCTCTTTACGAGGCACACTGCATCTTAGGTCACCTCAACTTTGCTTATGTGAAGCATATGTTCTGAGACAACCAGGTTCGTGGAATCGGATTGGATCCGAAGCAAATGGACGAACCGGAATGCCATGCTTGTATGCTTGGGAAAGCATCCAGGTATCCTATCACTCAGGTGCAATCATCTCCACGTGTGGAAATTTTTGGAGACATCTTCCACATGGACGTGTGGGGACCAGCACAAGTCAGGACGGTAAACCACTGCACTTACACACTGACTTTAGTTGATGAAGCAACTGATTGGTTGGAGGAACCCCAAATGAAGTCAAAAGATGAGTCATTCGCACAGTACGTGGTTCTCCAAACAGGTCTCCAAACTCAATATGGCACAACTGTTAAAGTTCTCCACTCTGATCGAGGGGGAGAATTTCTCAGTAATGAATTCATGGCATATCTGGAATGTATTGGGACACGACGACGTCTCACGGTACACGACACCCCGGAACACAATGGTATAGCGGAACGCGCACATCGAACTTTGCTAAACACAGTTTGAAGTCTTTTGATCTCATCAGGACTCCCAAAATGGCTTTGGGGATTCATGATGAAATATGCGGTATATGTTTGGAACAGGACGCTGAAGAAAGCCATTGGAATGGCTACTCCATACGAGAAACGGTTTGGTATTAAACCGGACATTACTAATCTTCAAATCTTCAGCAGTATCATTTATGTTAAACGAGAAAAGGAACCTGGCAAATTGGAACCACAGGCTCAGGAAGGACGCTGGATAGGACTCGAACCCGAATCAAATGGTCACTACATTTACTGGCCAACACATCACACTGTCACAACGGAGAGGAACATAGTTTTCTCTGACAGGCAGATCCAACCCGTTGAAGGGGAGGATGGAAATTTAGGAAATTTAGAAACATCGGTCACCAAGTCGGAACAGCCTGTCATACCAGTGCCAGAAGAAATCACCAAACCAATTGCACCAGACGAAGTATCTGGGAAATGAGTCAGACAACCCACCAAGAAGATCAGGGACATCATTGAAGGACTTGGAGAAGGAAGTGATGAGCTGCAACATCTTACCGCATCTCTAGGTCAGGTAACAGCAGAAATTGAATCTGATCCTCTATCTGTTGCAGAAGCTATGCGACAACCTGACAGCTCCAAATGGTACGATGCCATGAAGGACAAAATCTCCAGACTCCAGGAGCGTGGAACCTATACAATTGTCACTCCACCTCCAGATGCCAATATTCTCACATCCAAATGGGTCTATTGGACCAAGAAGGATGAACGAGGTCACATTACAGGACACTGAGCTCGTCTTGTTGTACGTGGATTTAATCAGATCCCAGACGTTGACTACTTCCCAGATGAAACCTTCGCATCTGTTGCAAAACTTGCATCAGCCCGTGCTATACTCAGCATTGGAGCTGAGAAGAGCATGATTATTCATCAAATGGACGTGAAATCAGCTTACCTTTACGGGAAATTGGACGACAACAAGCACATTTTTATGAAGGCACCTCCAGGCATTGATATAGGGGTAAAACCAGGTCAAACCTTACAGCTTAAACTCGCACTTTACGGACTTAAACAAGCCAGTCGACAATGGTACATGCGATTCAGGGAAATCATGACCCAACTGGGGTTCAAACAGTCTGATTTTGATCACGCTGTTTTCTATCGCACTAATCCCTTCACCATCATTTTCATACATGTTGACAACATGACATTGGTTACTGAAACCCTGGCCATCATGGAGAAATTGAAGAAAGATATTGGGGCAATAATTGAAGTTGTTGATTCCGGAGAAATCCATTGGCTACTTGGGATCAAGATCCGAAGATCTCTCCATAACAGGACGATTCACCTATCCCAGCGGTCATACATTGATGCCATAGTCTCTCGCTATGGATTCTTGGATATAAAGCCACTCTCTATTCCCTTCAATCCCCACATTCACCTCACCAAAGACCAATCACCCAAAATGGTTGAGGATATTGCTTTCATGCGCAACAAACCCTACAGAGAAGCCTTTGGAGCCCTCCAGTATTTATCCGTTGCTACGAGACCTGACATTACGTATGCAGTCTCTATCCTTGCTCGCTTTTCACAAAACCCCGGCATCACTCATTGGAACGGTGTACGCCGTGTCTATGCCTATCTCAAATACACTCGAGACTTTTGGCTCAGTACAAGCAACCAGGAGACAGTCCAAGGCTATACAGATGCGGATGGTATGTCCCAAGAGGATTGACATACTATTTCCGGGTACATTTTTATGTTGAATGGTGGAGCAGTATCTTGGTTGTTGAAACAACAGGATACCATTTCTTTATCCACCACGGAAGCTGAGTATACTGCTTTGACCCATGCGGCAAAGGAAGCAATCTGGCTTAGGAATCTTTTATTGGAAATCTTTGGTCCAATTACTCATGCAATCCCTATCATGTCAGACAATCAGTCTGCCATCGCATTGGCAAAGGATGATTGTTTTCACGCTAGGACCAAACACATTGATATCTGATACCACTTCATCCGCTACATCATTGAGGAAGGTAAAATTCGTCTTACATACTGCCCTACCGAAAATATGACAGCAGACATCTTCACTAAAGCCTTACCTTCGATGAAAGCCAAACACTTCGCAGCATCCATGGGATTAGCAAAGGTTTGAAGGGGAGTGTTGGAATATCAAAGGTAAATATATTCTATTGAACTATACATGGAACGCTTTCTCGTAGTCTCCACTTGTTTGTATCACCATCCCATGCACTCCACTGTTATTGTCTCGCAGACTCCACTTAGTCTCTCGCCGTATCCACTTGCTCTCTCATAGTACCCACCTCGCCATATGCATAGTAGCCACACATATTCATGTAGTAGCCACTTGCCCAATATATTGTTTGTACTTAGGACTGTATATAAGCTTAGGTATCATACCCTGTAATAACACTGTCGTCCCTCATCAATCTGTGTGATCGTTACTACTAAGTCCTGTGTGGACTTACTGCTGCTACTTCCAATTTAGGAACGTAACTCTAATACAAAGTAGTACAGCACTCTTGTTCCAACCCTCACTTTCTCTGCCATCAGATCTGTATAATAAGTACTGAATGAAATATTTGACTTCATTTAAACAATCTCTGCATTGTAATATTGAGATCTTGAGCAACCCCTTGAATTGTAGGTGATAAATAATCCAAGCATTCTAGTCAATGATTAATGGGAGAGTCAGCAGATTATGTACTTTTCCATCTCTCAAACACTCAGCACCCATATAGGGTAGGGAGGGGAGGGGGGGGGTCAAGAAGGCTTAAGACTAAAATTCCTAAACTTAATTTACTGCAGTAATATAACACGGAATTGTTGATTTTATATATTTACATGTTTAGAGTGTTTGAGAGATGGAAAAGTACATAATCTGCTGACTCTCCCATTAATCATTGACTAGAATGCTTGGATTATTTATCACCTACAATTCAAGGGGTTGCTCAAGATCTCAATATTACAATGCAGAGATTGTTTAAATGAAGTCAAATATTTCATTCAGTACTTATTATACAGATCTGATGGCAGAGAAAGTGAGGGTTGGAACAAGAGTGCTGTACTACTTTGACCAGTTGCATAATGCAACCTCACTGAACTCCTGAAAATCTCAATTTGTAATGCTGGCTAATGCATAACATGGTGGCTCTGAACTGGAAAAATTCCTCTGCAAGGCTCCAAAAACAAAATGTTAACCCAAAAATGGAAATTCAGCAGAGCCCATGGTGCCTGAACTGGTGGATGATACAATTTTTTTGCTCTTGTACTAGTTCTTAGCCAAGTTCAGCCCATGATACTCATTAGGTTTGAACAACTGGTTAAAATCAAGTTAAAATGGTAAAATTTAGCAAAGTAAATGACATGTTTGGGGTAAATGTGGGGCAACTCAGTGCAAATTGATTATGTAACCGTGGGAACTTCCTTCCATATAAGGCAGGTACAGGAGGGGAGGGAGAGGTCTGTTGACCTTAACAGCAAAATACAAGATGATATATAATTAAAATTTTTTGCACACCTCTTGGTACTGGACACTGGTTGTCAACAGTATTAGTAGTAGTAGCTGATAAGTACTGGACACTGGTTGTCAACAGTAGTAGATGTAGTAGTAAATAAGTACTGGACAGTTGTTTGTCAACAGTAATGGTGATAATAGCTGGAGAGTACTGGACAGTTGGTTGTCAACAGTAATGGTAACAGGAAGATTTGATCAGAGATCAAATGTAGTTGAGACAGCAGAAAGTAAACAAGACAGTGAGCTCAATATCTTCAAGATGGTAATCTCAAAGAGAAGTAAGTTAATCAAAATACTCAAGCTGGGGCTTTACAGTGGATTTAGCCCAGCTTTTATAGTGTTTCTACTGTATGTAAGGCTATGCTATATAATAGAACTATCCAATAGTATTGTAGTATATCTCTGGCAGTGCTAAAGCTGTAGAGAGGCTGTATCTAGGTATTGAAATATTAGTGGGCAGTGTACATAGCCTTGGTATGCTATGAAGTGGCTATGGGAGTAAGTATTGAGTTGAGTGTGGGCTATGTGCATAGCCCCTGGAGGCTATGGTGTGGCTATAGGTAGCTCATAGCTGTACAGCCAGTGAAGGCTATGGGGAGGCTATGCCAGCTGTATGTAAGTGTATCCACATGACTGGAACTGATTGTTGATAGTTGTGAGATAAGATAACCCAGTAGTTGTGGGTAGCTATTAGTTGGAAAAAGTGCAGGGAGGCTGGGTCATAACATGGTGGTTATAAATTATAATTTATGAAGTTGAAGTTGAAATGATTTGGTTCAAAGTAAAATATTACGCAAAAAGTTGAAGTTGAACAAGTCAATGCATTCAATTGTAATCACAACCAATCAATCAAAAGTTGAAATATTGAGTGAATTCTTGCATCATACAAAGTCCAGGTATAAGTATAAATCTATATAACTAGTAAACTACTGATCATCATGATAGTAATCAACAAAATACCAATAATTCAAAGTAAGAGGGTGAAACAGTACACATTGTTGAAAGGAATTGACACTCACGCCTACTGATGTCATATGATCAACTCAACATGAGTCTACCATCCTTCTAATACTCCTTGAAACACCGTTGTAGCTGTGCTACATATGGTAGCAGCAATGCTCTTGTATTTGCTTACTGAGCTACATTAATACTGTAATTATGCTATGAGTCACTAGATCTATAAATATGATACATACACTTATGAAGTATATGAACTGTTCAATGTTGATCTTACATCATACTTACATGCTGTTGAACCATTATGATCCATACCCTATGTCCTAAGCCACCTTACTATGATACTGTATAGTTAGAGTTATATTTACTATAAATACTGTAGGTAGTTCCCTATATCCTACAAGCTCAAGCTACAGAAACTTGTCTATACAAGAACTCTCTTCTCCTATACTCACTATAAGTACTACTCAATGGATGGAAGTATGTTCATCCACTCAAGGGGCCCGTTACATCTATTGACTTTGAACATTGCCAAAATTGATTTAAGTACTAGGGCATGGTGCAGTGCAGCTCAAATTTTAGCTCAAATTTTCGTGCCATTCACCAAAGGTCTCCCCAAGTTGCAATACTAACTGAGCATTTTTCACCGCCTCTGTTCGGGAGTCCGACTGGAACCAACTTCTTTCTCCATAAATACAGCCAACCAGCTTCCAGCTCATCTTCACACCCTTGTATTTAGCTGTGTTTGGGATTTCCTGGGTGACAGCTGCGTGGCAGGTTGTGAACAGATGATGGGGAAGCCGAAATTTCGCTGGAACTTTCATCTGAGGGACACCTGTGGCCCGTTTTGCAGTGTACGAACTTTACTAACTTGAAGTCTTAACTTCTAGAATGCTCGAGGTGTACACTCTCCGATCTTTCAGGCCTGCCAAAGCCCTCCTTATTTTATTAATCGGAGTCCGTAGCTATAATGGTGACTTCGTCCTTTTGAATATAAAATTTTCAGCCTTATGGATGCAAGGGTTTCTTCCTTACTATTGCCTTTGCTGCCATGATCCCGTTCGTTTGTCTCATTTGCAACAAACGAATATCTATAAGTACCTCGTCGCTCCGCATCCAACCCCGAAGCTCAAGGACTAACTTGTACGCGCACATATTATGCTTTATTGACACTCTAAATACAGCACGTCGTACGTTGGACCGGATCATGCACCTTCGCTTCAGATTCCCTCCCAATCCAGATTTTTTCCTTCTTCTCTCACTGAGGTCTAATCCATGTGTCACAAAATCAAGGATTCCATTCAAAATAACCTTCGCGCTCAAGTGCCTTCTCCCGGGCCTTGCTTTCTCCTGTCATCATATGCTATGTGTTTATAATAACCGACAACTTTCAAGGTATGTTTCTGTAAATTTGTAACAAGTACTAAAGCGTAAAGGAGCATCGGCTGTGACCTAGGTTTTGACTGACTCCCACCCATTCGCTAGGTCATATCACATCAAACAAAGTTTTTCCTTCGTGAGGTTCGAATGCAGCATGTTCTCCGGTGATTGCGAGTCATCCCACCATCTAGCATTGCCATCTCCGGACGCCCTTTCAGTTTCTTAAACCGTGTATGAAATATACCATTTCATTTCATGCTTCTGCCGTCGCTTACGATGTCTTGGAGATCTTGAAGATGGTTATTAGTATCCGATCGTTCATTTTTCATGCTTCGCCTTGCTGCGTGTAACTGGAAGCATACTCGAGGGTTGAATGGCCGAAACCGTTTAGTTGTTCAATCCAGCTTTAACATGCAATTCTTCCAATGTTCTATAGCGACACATCTCAACGTCCCACATTCTGCGATTCCGGCAGCATTCATGCTAATTTTGCGGGGTGAGGTTTGCTATATATAATCATTATTGAGATAGATAGATAGATAGTAGATACTCAGCTCCGCCCTAAGGTTCTGTGAGGGAATAAGCAGCCTCAAACGACCACTTGAAACGTACTTGAGACTGTTTCTCGGAATGGTCCGTCTATTTGCTTTGCGTTGTGCTTACTATGATATTGCTGCTCATCTTATTGCCGCCGAACGCTGAGCATTTAAGTTGTCACTGAGTCTCCTTATCATTAATACTTACCTTCGACTCTGCGTTTTACTACTACCGTTAACGTTATACTTATCGATTCGGATATGTTCTAGCTACTCCTATTCTGCGTGTTTATCTGGCGTATATGTATATGCCCAATACAATGTACTTCGATCTAAGAGGAACTTCGATTGTCCCATCAAAATTCTCCGGGATCCGCGAACCTGTCGGAATTTCTTGATATGACGCTTTCTTGACCGTTTGCTCTCCGTTCCGTCACAGCCGTGACCCGACTTGGACCTTCAGACCTTTTCTCTTCAAGTCGGATTGAAAGCCAAGCATCTATCAATTGATCTCGGTATTTTTCTTTGCAGGGAGCCCATAGGCGATTTGGATCAGGCAGAGAGAAGGCTGGGAAGGGCGAGCAGGAAGTTAAGCCATTGTTTTTTCTTTCCTAGTGGCATCAAGATAACTGGGATTTCGAATTGCATGTCCATGGCAGTTCATCAAGTCAATTCTCTCTTCAAGTAGACTCCATCCAGATCAATCCATAGTACCTGAGAATGTACCAATTGGTAACGCGTTAAGTGCGCTAAATTGGTGAATGTATAGATCGAGTTCTACCCATCAACTGGGTACTCGCCAGATCCTGGCTTCGAGCTTGACGTGCATCACGGAGCCTTCAATCTTCCCCGCAAATGCGTTCCGTCCTGATCGTGGGGTAAGTATATGGGGTATAGGGCATGGTTACATTAAACTGGTTATCAAGCGCCCTGCAACGGGAATAATGCGGGGCGCTTACTTGGGATGATGGACGGTCGGTAACCGTTCAAAAGGATGGAAAGCTTCTTTCAACTCGACCAAGTACCCCAAGCCAGATCGCGGCCGCATACCTGCATACTTCGTTTCGCTGTACTCCCGATTTCTTATCCTCCCACTCATACTTATCCTCGATGTTGCAGGCTCCTCCAAACATCGTCATCTTTGGCTCAACTGGCAGTGGTAAAAGTTCCGTTGTCAATATGATCCGAGGGCCCGCAGAGGGCCAGGCCCCGATATCTTCTGGTGCAGAAGGGTGTACCTTCCAAAGTAACTCTTATAGCATCGACATTGGAGACCAAACTTACAGGCTGTGGGATACCTCTGGTCTTGACGAAGGAATGGGGGGGACAGTTATCAGCCAAAGGGCTTTAGAGAACCTTTGTCGCCTCGTCAAGCAGCTCTCACATGGCGACGAAGGTGGAGTCTCTCTGCTCATGTTTGTCATGAAAGGTCCCAGAATCACGGATGCGGCCAGAAAGAACTATCGGATGTTCTACGAGGGCTTTTGCAGGAAGAAGGTTCCGGTTGTGATTGTCGTCACAGGGATGGAGAATGAGCCAAACATGGATGATTGGTGGTATAATAATGCATGGGCATTTAACGAACGAAATATGCTCTTTCATGGACATGCTTGCATCACCGCCACTACCGGGAAGCTGGATGCAATCACGGGGCGCGGATTACATGCCGATGCATACGAACAGTCCATTCGGACTGTCAAAAAGTTAATCGCCGACTATTGTGCTGAGGAAGGGTGGAAAAAGGTATTATTTGAATGCTATCCATGTTCAGTTTAAAGCTTATGATTCATCACAGTCTCCCAAGAAGTGGGCACTCGCATGCTGGAAATGGATTGTGTCTACTTTGAAAACCGTCAGCCCTTTGCTCATTCAAATTGAAGACGCGGCTATAAAGGACATAATCGCAACTATCATTGACCACGCAGATTTTCCAGCTTTTTGAGATCGTTGCACGATGCGCGTGTGCTCAAGTTAATATTGTACCACTTTATCCAGGAAAAAGCTATGCTCATACCGGAATGTGCTTCCTTAGAGCTAGATAAACAGCCAGTCTATTTACGGTACTGGAGATATCAATAGCCTGGGCATCAGCTGTTCTCCCAGTCAGAACATGTTTCGCCGCTGTGTACGACTTGAGAAAAATATTTGATAATCTAAAAGAACCAATAAAATGAAATGTAATGTTTGAATGCGATGCGAGATAAGTACTTACTTTAAGTTCATCGAACCTCTTCTGATTATCCTTCGACGGTTCCAACTTCCGGGAATAGTAGTAGGGATTATTCTACTGAACAATCCTCTTGATACAAAACAACCCTTTTAACAATCCTTTCATATCTCGTGATCGCCGGTCACTCCGGATGTTGACCGAGGTGAGAACTTTGAGACATGTATTGTTCACCGTCCGTTGCAACCACCATGACCGACCACGCGGCCGCAAATCTTCACCTCCCAGTATTGCCTCTTCACCCTTCTCGCCTCTAACCTGCTTGCATTCAATCTCACTGAATAAATGTCAACATGCTCACAGAGCCGGAACACTTTTAGCACAACGCAGTTATTTTTCTGCTGTACCGGGGAGCTGCCAGTGACAAAGAAAAGTAGCGGCGGATATATGTAGGCAGTATTTCGGTACGCCTTGCCTTTTTTGCATGATTCTAAACTTGCTAACTTTTCTATATGCCAGATATGGACCTGTTACGCAGTGTTGCCACGGTTGAATGTCTCTGGAGTTTGACCTGTGGAACACAGTTTGTGAAATTTGAGTCTGGGTTCACGGTTCAGGTAGCGCATCAACCAGTGCCTCAAATCCTCAACATTCAACCAAATCTTAGGAGACTAGTAGGAGCAGGACGGCGGACAACTGCCAGGGCCCACGGCTCATGACATGTGGATGCAGCGGGGCCGCAATTCTTGTGGCCAATTTATGTACCTTAAGCTTGTAGTAACGCCGTTTAAATACCCTAAGCCTGTTTATGCTCTCATTTAGCTACTGCATGCTTTATAGTGATGGACACAAGTCCGGATCTGGAACAGGTACCTGCGGATCCCAGTACCTGTTTCCCACGGATCCGGCACAGGTCACAGGTCATCCTTTGGGATGTTTTCAATACCTGCAGGTACCTGTGGATCTGGCATCGATAAAAATTTTACTGCTCAAGTACTGTAAATATCGAGTAATTTCATTAAAGTTTGACTGATATTAGTACATTCATACTTGATGAAGTTATTAGCACTAGTATTTGACTAATACCAGTCAATATTGACTGTACATATTAGTACTACAGTCTAGTATTGGTATGTTTTGAATACAATAGTGCTAGCAAGCTGTAATTACTAATTAACTAGTATTAGTAGCTGTTTTCTCTACTTATAATATATTGATACCAATTCTGGCATTAAGACTAATTATTGCAGACCAACTTACAGCTTAGAATTAGGTACTGTGCACTGGTAATAGCTAGTATTACAAATTTGCTACCAGTAAGTGTAATGCTAGAACTAAGTGAAGGTGCTTGACACATGTAGTAGACTACAAAATATAATCAATGTTACCTTTATAATATTATTATATGGTTTTGAAATGCAGGTACTCACAGGTATACCTGCAGGTACCTGTATTTCTAGTCAGTCCAGGTACCCACAGGTATACCTGTAGCAGGTACCTGTTTCCCACGGATCCGGGGCAGGTCACAGGTCAGCCTTTTGAGGCCACAGGTACCTGTCTGGCAGATCCAGGTATACCTGGATCCGGACTCGTATCCATCACTAACACTTTATAGATTTTGAGCTGTTGATTGTGACCTGTCACAACACCGGTGTGACTGTCATTGTTGCACCGGAATTCTTAGGGTTGTTAGGACCCAACAACCCCTTCAACAGGGTTGTTGAATAGAATTATCCTAGTAGTAGTGCTGAGATTGATTTTACATGCGAGTCCTAGAACCTACCAAAGTATGAACTACCAAGTCACCCTCTCTCCCTTTATAGAAGCAAGACATAGTTAGAAATGAACCGTAGAACTCTTTCAAGTATGGTTCAATGGTATAGTGGCTATTGCATCTGTCTTACATCTTGTGGTGCATTGTTAACACAAAAAATCATGCACAGAAGGCCTCCTGTTTGTTCCCAGGTTAAATCATGCCCACATACTATCATCGTTATTTTTTTGAGATATCAAGTGATGATGCACTTACCCTAACCTTAATGTGGATAGAGCTTGAGCTTGAACTTTTGTTTTTTTCCTGCTCCATGTCCGACTTGTGCCTGGTGGCTTTCACTGCTATAACTCTTGCTGTATGCTTCGGGACAGCATATTCAATACTATATGGCACATATCTTGACACCTCTGATCCTCTACTTGCTCATCTCGCACACCCTCTCGCAAAAACGGTCTACTATGGGGTATAGGTTACTCGGCCACCTAAGGGTTTTTGGCCTGGCACCTGAGAAATATGTCTATATACAGCAAACAAGGGTATTCTAAAGGTGGCAACACATCTTGCACACATTTTGAGTATGGTCCTGAGATTTTACGACACAAATTGAGATCACAATGAATATATTTTGGTGGCAAGTCCAAATCTGGCAATAATAGGGATCTTGGCCAACCGTGAGAATCCAGCCTCCAGACGCTGCGGCCAGGCCATAAAATATCATGCAAAATACTCTAAGATAAATGTAACGATAAACCATTAGAAAATCAATATGAGTTTCTTACGCAAAAATGATGATTTCTCACGCAACAACTACTAAGACATTAACAAAGAAATTTTTTGACAATGGTATGCAAAAAACTTTATGTTTTGCACCTGAAAAATAAAATGGCCGCTCAGCACCCAGTGAGACCTGCAGAGCTGGTGAGCAGCTGTTTTATTTTTCAGGCACAAAACATAAAGATTTTCACATACCATTGTCAAAAAATTTCTTTGTTAATGTCTTAGTAGTTGTTGCGTGAGAAATCATCATTTTTGTGTGAGACACTCATATTGATTTTCTAATGGTTTATTGTTACATTTATCTTAGAGTATTTCACGCAATATTTTATGGCCTGGCCGCAGTGAGAGCATCGCCGCTCATCCCTTTGCATAGTGATCACTCTCAATAGATGCCTAAATCAACTTTCAAATATTATTGAACTAGTAAATCATGTGCTGGCCTTACTTTTACCCCTCCTTGATAAAATTGTGAACTTGAGGATCATTAGCTTGTGATCATGAATAGTGCTGTGAACATGCAAGCAAAAATAATGAAATTTGGTGGCAAAGGAGTTGAGAACAGGAAGACATGTAGACAGGATGTAGATGTTGCAGAGATAAAGTGCTTCAAAGGACTTCACAGTGAGGAATAGTAGACACATGCAAAGTAACAAAAATAAGCCATGGTGGTGGAAGATCTCTACAGTGAAGCACATGAGTTCAAATTCATAGCAGGGATAGGTATGATGCAGTCATATTATATCTGACAGTATTTGAGAAGAAATCACATTGTGAATACTGTACCTCTATGTACATAGGCAACGTCACGCATCACGCAGCCCCCGTTGCATTGCCAAAATCGCGTGATGTCACGCAGATTTTGGGGCCGGTTGCCAAGCTAGAAAGCGTGACAAAAAGGCTCAAAAAACCCCCAAAATATGCTCGAAAATTCGCAAAATTCTACTAATACAGCTCTAGACATCAGTCATAGGTACTAATCCACATAGTACCATTAGTATCATATGCCCATACATCTTCACCTTCCAAACTATAAATCCGCATTAACATCTGTATTAGCCTCAAAAACAGATTTGTCAGCCATGCCAAGAACTTTACTGCAACAAGCTTCAATCTCTTCATAAAGATGTCGGTCTTTCTTGAGGTACTCTTGGAGTGCTGTTTGAGTTTCCCTGCTGGTAAGATAAGTTTCGGAAAGGTTGTGCTTTTCCTTGTGACTGACTTTTCCCAAGCCTAGAGATATGAGATGTAAGTATCAAAAGTTTATAGGACAATGATCCGTGCCTCTGCATTGCATGGTTTCCAAAAAAATCCAACGTCACGCTAAGATCTGGCCCCATTGCCTAACTTGCAAGCGTGATGGTCACGTGATGGTTGCCTAAATACATAGAGGTACAGTAGGGAGGAAAGTTTGAGGAAGGTTGCAAAAGCAAATTCGGAGTAACAACAACAGGTAAAACACTTTGCATGGCTTCAAACCTGCTCAAAACAGACAGAAGAGCAAATTAAAAGGGTCCGACAATGTACAAGAATCCATCTGCTAATCAAAATGTTCATTACTGCCCATAATCTGGCCAGTGTTCTACCATAAGCCCTTAAATAACAATCTCAAAATCTTTAGGGCTTAAGCCCATTTAAGGCCTTAATTTAAGGCCTTAATTAAGCCTTAGGTTGATAATTGATTTTTTATTATTTTTAAACTGACCATGTCAGGCCAGTGCCACAGGAAAGTAATGAAATTTTGTGTTATACAAAAGACTTCTACATTATAATTTATAATTTATTCTTCATTATTGCCAATCTTGTTAGCACTTTCAACAGCCCAGTGCAACACCAGTGTCTCCATAAACTCTGCACTTCATCAACTAAGTATCCTTCTGGATTATTGATTGATTATGGAAATATCAAGTAAAAGGTAGAAAAATGAGACTTTATTGAGTATTCCTACATATTTCCCTTTTGGCTTGGGACACAGCCACTTAAGCCTTTGTTAAGGCCTTAAGGGATCCAAGGAAAATCCTGAAGCCTTAACATAAGGCCTTAACTTAAGGCCTATGTACTTAAGGCTTACGCCTTTGGTAGAACACTGAATCTGGCATGCATCCCATTATCTGCTTCAAGGACCCCAAATTTGAAGACAGCACTGAGAGCGTAAATAAATTGTTAAAATTAATCTGATATTGGGGATAGGACAATAAGGCATGCCCTGAAAGGTTTGCCAAGTTACAGCATGGATGTTGCACTCCTCACAAAGTTATAGGTTGAAAGTTCTGGGACAGTTGTCCCAGATTTTGGGTGAAATTACAGCCAAAGAAGATCCAGTAATGAGTGTCATCCAGTTGTATGGGGAAGAAGAGCCTTTAGTAAGGCTCCATGTAGCCAGAGGATATTATGAGAACCTTGCGGGGGCAGCAGAACATTTGTTGCTTGAGCTATACAGGCATTTGTTGGTGTGAACCCTTAACAAACCATGTTTTTGCAGCATATTCTGCCAGTATTGGATCAGCCATCACTCCCAGTCTTGTTTGCCTCCACCACTTATTCAGAGTGTCATATTACATTGCTTAACAGTATGGAAGCCCTCCCGGAACAACACAAGCACTGTATAACACTGTAACAATTGATTGGCTGAGTAGTGTAGGGTGGCTGAGTAACCTATACCCTATAGTATTGGGCTTGCAAATCCAATTTCATAAACATGTATTTCATCAAGCTGGCATGGGGATGGACTTCAGCTGCATTTTTGCTTCTGTGGGTCACCAGCAGCCCTTCTACATGGATGCTGACCCGAATGATGCAGTAGTTGGCTGAGACCATGTGTTGGCTGATGTTCACAATGTGGTTGTCAAGAACTGTATCCTTGCCAATCACATATATATTCACTTTTCCACTTCTTTCACATATTCCCTTACTTACTTGTGCATATATGCACATACACTTTACTTACCTATCTGTTTCCGGCTTTTTCCTGGTCTTTCCGAGTCATTCCCAAGTCATATGACTCATTTCCGGTAATCCCAAGTCATACTGACTCATTTCCGGTTCTGGAACACTATGACTTGCTTTGACTCAATGCAATTACAGTATATAAAGACACTAGATACAGTTCTGATTCCCTAGTCTTGATATTTTGTTGTTAACTACCTTTGTATTTGGACCCACTCTGGCTAGATGCACAATCCCTAGTCTGTTTAACTTGTGTACCTGAAGTAACATCCCAGATCACAACCTGTGTACCCGATGCACCATCCTTGATCACAAACCGTGTCTATCCGAAGTTCAATCCCAGCGGACATATGGATTAATGCCCATTTTATGACCCATAATACAACTCATACCATTGCTTATCATTGTTTATTCAGTGATTATATCCCTGATATCCTATATTATTGCCCACATCAATACTCGCATTATCATCCCTGATAAGCGGTCACCCATATCGAGAAAAAGGCAAACTGTTCCATGAACGGTTCTTGACAGTGGTTCTTTGGTCCTGCTGTCATTGACAGAGTTGTTCTTGTGTCAGGAGGAGAATGCTTTGTTCCGCTTCCTTCAGGAGACTTGATGACTGTCCCCACAAATTATTGCCTCACCAAATCAACAGTCACTCAGACTACCCATCCAGACATATTCTTGTCCTCCCTCATTATTCCCAAAGGATGGAGTGGAATTCCCAGGGATATGAATGATGTCTCTGGGCATATATTCCTTCTTACAATGTCCATGCTCTTTCTTGCAGACCAATTATGCCTCTCTCTCCGATCGGGTTCATCATCCATCTAGCACAAGTTGCTATTGCAGCCAATCTGATCCTGATGGGTATTTGGCTTTTTGCCTCCCTTACCTATGAAATCAGTTCTCATCATTTAATGTACATCTTGCACATGGGAAAGTTGCAAAAATCTGCTTGGCAGATATGCACATTGAAAGTTGCACGTGATCTCAGATTATCCTTATTGGGCATGGGAGGTATCACATGCATCAGCAAAAAGGGGTTAAACCTATGATGACCTAGGGAACCTAGGCTACCCTGGTCACCCTGGTCACCTTGGGTCTTCCAGGCTACCCCAGGCTACCTTAGGCTACCTCAGGTTACCTCAGGTTCCTCAGGTTAGCTCAGGTTTACTCAAGTTTACTCAGGTTGCCTCAAATTCCCAAGGTTTATCCCTAAATCCTAGGCAACCTAGGTGACCTCAAAGAAACTGAGGCAGTCTAGGCAACCTAGGTGGCCTAGGAGACCTAGGTATCCTTAGGTTCCCTTAAGTCTCTTTAAGTTATTGTGGGTCAACCTAAAGTCAGCCCTGGGCCCAGACCATTTTTCCTGATGTGGTTGGTGATATACCATCTGTGTCTTATCAGAATATTTCAGTGCGCATATCCAAGGGGTATGTAGAAATTTAAGCACCCATATCATAATGGGGGGGGAGGGGGGGTCCAGAGGCTCTTAAGGTCAAAATATTTAACCATTTTAGTGGTTGTATTCATGTTGAATGATGCTTTAAAGTACCATATATGTACAATTCCATATTTATCCTGTACTAGAGAGCATCAAATCCTCCTTGCAGGCAATATGTGCTGTTAATGTGGATGGGAGAAAGTTTGTGAAGAGCTCTGACTCACTCTGAACTGATGTAATAAAAGTGCAATTATGTTAACTGGCCTGATCACATTAAAGGGTAAATGTCTTCAGGACACTTTGAAATTCCAAAAATTAGGCTCCGGCAACAGCGGCAGAGCAAAAATGTCAGGTGGGCATGGGAATTCACTACTATATAAGGATAAAGGAGGGGGGCAGGGGGGGCCTCAGAAGCCTTAAGGTCAAAATACAATGTGATATCTAAAATTTTATTTTTTGCATACCCTTGCGCATATCTGCCCAGCAGATTTTTGTAACTTTCCCGTGTGTTGATCAAAATGTGATGATTCTACTTAATTGAAGTACTTCAAGCACATATTTCTACTAAGGATGGACAGGGGTAGGGGTCAACCCGGGGTTTTTGACCCAAGGGTATGGAGGGTAAGGGTAGGGGTTGAAGCTTTCAAAACCCTTCCTTTTTTAATTGATGATCTAGACATCTCATGATGTCCTATGATCTTCAACTCATCCTTAAGAATGTTTTCAAGTGTTATTATCTCTATTCTACTCAAAGTCTCATGAGTGGTACATCATTCTGTCCAAAACCCTTACTAAAACCTGGAGGTCTGAAGGGTAAGGGTATGAAGGGTAAGGGTGAGGTTAGGACATTTCCAACCCAGGGGTTGACCCCTGTCCATCCTTAATTTCTACTGCATGTGCTATTGTTACGAGTGCAATTTATTGCCAAGTTACTGTTTCCAGCTTATGTAAGCTTTTACATAAGATAAGATAATTATAGTATCTCCTTTCCACACTTTGTCAAGTCCGATAAAAGAGTGCTTAACAGCAATTGGCAGTGTCCGAAACTGCACTTTTTGGCACTTCTTGCTTGCAAAACAACATCTACTTGTCGGGTACCTTAACGGGCTTGAAGTACTAATTATAGACATGTACCAAAGGTACTGTTAAAACATTATACTTGCCCATGAAGTATTTGTGGCTCTAAAATAGGGATGGACACTGTACCATTTATGGCTATGGCCGTATATTTTACGGTTAAATACGGCTACAAAAAGACTGTATCCGTACCATACAGGGAAATTTCTAACCCTTATGCGGTACGGTATGGGGCTATATGGTTGTATATGGCTATTTTTAGATTTTTACATGTTGGAACCAACTTCAAGGACAGGTACTGTGTGGAATCCTTAGGGGACATACTGCTTTTATTGTAAGACCCAGTATCAGGTCATTTAGACCTATATTTGAATGGAATACGGATGTTGGTGAATGATCGTGACCTATTAGTGACCTGTGTGACCGTGCTACAATGAGATAAAAATGGTCGGAGAGCCTCATGTTCACAGTCCAGGAGCACCTGTGTCAGCATATCTTGCATGTACCGCAGTCCAGGAGGTTAAATTTTGGTTTTTGTGCACTAAATTGAACATTTTTGGAGGCCCCGTATAGACGGCTGTGAGTCCTTACACATACGGCATTTACTGCACCGCATGCCGTCCGTATTTTGAGATTTTTGGAGCTCATACGGTATGGTATGGTATCCGTATACACCAGTCTGTATAATCCGTATTTAAGGTGACAGTGTCCATCCCTACTCTAAAAATCAAGGACCTCATGGGAACCTGAAATAAGTGTGATTTCGCATAAGTTCAAAAATCCTGAATTTTTTCCTCATAAGATTTCTTCAAAGTAAACAGAAAGATGTCTTTAAAACATGTACAACATCAGCAAAACCTGTATTGACTGGGACCCTCTGGGAGCGCTGGCCAGCGCTTGCCAGCACTGGACAGGACTCAGCAGTGCCGGCAAGCGCCTGCCAGCGCTCCCAGAGGGTCCCAGTCAATACAGGTTTTGCTGATGAAGACCTTTGATTAGTTTTTTTAAAGCAGAGTGAGTGAAATGTGCAAGCACTGCAAGCAATTTAATGTGATTTTTTAACTTTCAGGTCCTTCATCAACAAAACCCATGGGGTGTTCAAAAAATAAGCACTGACATGACCTTGGGGGGTGTCTGAGAAGTTCTTATGGCTGAATTTTTTATTTTTTTTTGTACTGTTGAGGCTCTGAGGGGTGTTCTAGGTCAATTCAACCACTGAGCTAAGGCTGTAAAAACCATTTAAAGCACTCAGCATCTCAAATCTCCCTGAAAAACACTGATTTTATAGGATATAATGCAATTTAGTACCAATTTAGCACCTCCATCAAAAATTATTGTCAATGCAAGTCCACTTACACCAGGTTGAATTGAACTTAGATGAACTGCTGAGTATTAAATTACCTCTGGAAATGTTGTTCAAAGGTGCAAAGGAGGAAAAATTGCTATGTAATCCAAATTGAAGTTGAAATCCTCCAAAACTTTGCTATATATGGGCAGTGGAAGGGGGGGGGGCTTCAAGAATCCTTAAGACCCAAAAACAAGGTCATGTTGGGACTTAGTGGGTTGAACACCCCTTGGCAAAACCTGGGTGAACTTATATACACACACCGTATCAGTCATCAGTGTATATTTGAGTCTGCCTAGGGGAGACTAGGGTAAACTAGACAGCACTGGATAGTGCTGTCCAGTGCTCATAGCACTCATAGCACCCATAGCAAGGTCCCCATCTATCCAGAGCTATGGGCTGCTACGGATCACTATAGAGCATGACATCTGTCAACAGGCAATATAGTTTGGGAAGCTCATAGTAAGTTAGTAACTCATAGCTACCCATAGCAATTCCTATGAGCTCATAGTTCTATGGCTTGCTATAACAGCTATGGCAATTATCCAGGTTTTGCTGATGTTTTTAACTTCTTCCTCATCAATAGTACTTATATTCAATACAGTATTTGACCAGTCTTTTGAACATGATCACTCATTTGAACAGCAGCATTTTCCGAGACTGGAACATTGCTGGGCAAATGCAAATGGATAATTCTATTTCGCAACGCCGTTGATGTGCAACAACCCTCAAAATGACATGGGATCACTCCGAATATGTGCTGTCAGTGCTTGCTTGGTGCCTATCAACCATTGCTGTCTTCCTTTGCCATGTCATGCATTTCAGCTTTCAGTACTCTTTGCATCAGCAAAACCTGGGTGTACTGGACAGCGCTGGATAGCACTGTCCAGCACTCATAGCACCCATAGCACCCATAGCAAGGTCCCCATCTATCCAGAGCTATGGATTGCTATGGATTTCATGGGAACAACATTGGTTGTCATTGTATTCAATACTAAATATATTCATTTGTTTGAATTGTCTTGAGAATCATAAAATCGAACAATGGTGAAATAAAATCATTTTTATCTTCATGTTCAAATGTTGTTCAAATGTAAACATAGACTATAGTACATATGCATAATCATATAACTATTTGTTACCCAGTACAAGACCATACTACTCTATAAATTGCAGCCCCCATATGCACACATGTCCTGAAACCAAAGAACCTAATGAGATGCACCACAAATACCACAATGAGCCTAGGTGACTGAGAATCGAGACAAAGTCATTGATCCCCCATTTCTTATATACCGTTGGCAGGAGAGAATGACAGGTGTCAAATAACTGTCAAATGACAAAACAAGTCAGTGATCCCAGAGAACTTCATAGCAGGCCATAGCAGGCCATAGCAGCCATAGTTCTGTTGAGAACTATGGCTGCTATGGCCTGCTATGACCATTATCCAGGTTTTGCTGATGTGGCCTGTATATCCCCTCTGAGCAGGTTATTCTCAACCTGCTGGGCTACAGCTACCACAACAGACTCTCAAGTTCTCACATGAATACCATCATCAACAGGATAACTATAATAGATCAAAGCGGATAAATCCTTCATTGAAGGTTTATAGGCAAGCTGTGAAAGTGAGGGCAAAGGTGCGCTGCTGTGAACTCAGGATTGTGTCATCACTCATTGTGCGAGCCATTTTCGTAGATGCAGCCATACACAACTTGGTGCATTGCCACTGCATGCTAGTGGTTTTTCAACACTCAATGCCATCTTGGGAAAAGAAGCTGATGGTGTTTCTTGGTCTCGCTCTCAATATCAGTACTTCACTTTCACTTAGTCTACACACTTCTTTTTTCCTGTATAGTCATGATGTAATTGCAAGTGACTTTAATGTGACCTGCAGAGACTCCAGTGTGATGCCTGGAGCATTGAGGGTTGTTATTTGTGAACAACCCCTCCAGTAGGGTTTTTCAGTAGAATTATCCAATGCAAATGGTGTTCAAATTGAAGATGTGGAATGTATCAAGGCTCAAAACACTCAACAGTGTATATATTCATGTATGCCCTCTCAGCATAGTAGACAGATTGGTATAATTTTTGAAAGAGTCCAAAAAAGAAAATCTGGTATCACAGAACCAACATTTATGTTCATGATGTACTTTTGTTGTCAGAAGATGTGGATGAGCTCCATTTAGGTATCCATATGTTGGTACTTGTCATCAATACCTTCAGAGAAATTCCAGTTTTACAGTTTTGATGAGAATAGGGATGGTGCTCATTGAGTATCAGTTTCAATCTTATGGAAGTCTTGGAGTGAAGTGTCATTCAGATAAATGCACTATCCAAACATTATTTCAAGCACAAATTACCCCTCAAAAGATGCCAGAACCACATGTAGAATGGGATGTTCAAATGAGTGGTAATGACCTTTTTTGCGTACCCAAGAATGATCCTGCCGTAGCACATTCATTTCTCCACCAAATGGCATGTAAATTAGCAGTTTACCCCTCTTTATATCCAACTTTCAAATGAGATGCTCAACAGAGCATAAATTCCAGTACATGATGTACAGTAAGCAGTATACAGATTTGGTGTTCAAAGGAGTGGTTAAATACTGTATATACATACTTCTATTTTTGTTCTTGGATTTCAAGTGGATTGCTGCGACAAGTAACCGCCACACGGTAGAGTTGGCCCACATACCAAGTGTACATTGTGTCCACAAATTTCTACTTTGTTCTCACTTGAGGCTGTTGGATCTGGCACATGTCCCTATGCTTCTGATACTTACTTGTGATTATATCTACTTTTAACTAGGTATACTGTACTATTTTTGAGTACCGGCAATGCCTGCAAAATTGGTGTCGGTTTGTACATATTTGTTTTATGCCGTAAATTCGCGCATTGAAGGCACAGTACCTTGAACATTGATTCCACTGTTCATACAGCTCATTTGAAGTTCAAAAGTTACAATTAAGGAACGATTAGGCTATTTATACAATATCCATAAGAAAAAATACAAAACAGTCATAAAATCCAGTGGTTTCATCCTTGTTTTGCCTAATATTTTGATTCAGTGCTCAATCCCGAAGCTTGATCTCACTGAATATTGTTTGTGTCCTGCAGCTCTCAAATCTCCACCAATTACCTTTGGGTAAAGTGCATCCTGACAAGCTCAATATTTTATTTGAAGTCTTGGAAATAGATTTTTTATAAGTTAATTTGAAAAGAGAGATTTGAAAAATCTGCTTCCAAAACTTCAAGTAAGACTGCTTTCCGAGTATATCCCGCAAAAAAAATTATATACTTGAGTGTGTGTCTGAGCCTGTACAGACCCAACTATCCACGAGCGTGCCAATTGCCTAATTTGTAGATCAAACAAACAAGACCAAAGTCCGCTGAAATTGGAGGCATTGCCGGTACTCACTATCTTGATCAATTTGGCAGTCACAGGTCATGGAGCATGCCAAATTCTTTTGGTGTGGCATGGCCAAAATTGCCTCAAAATCAGGCCAAAGATTTTGTCAGGTTGGTAATGGTCACAAGGGCCCACCAAAATGATTGAAATGGTACAGTACTTAAGGATCAGCAGTACAGTTGAGTGTGTTCTAAGTACTTCAACAACCTACATTATATATAAAGCAAGCAAACAAAGTATGCCAATCAATAATCAAGTAGGATGTACATCAAGTAGATTGCAATGAGGAATGACATCATACTTACCATCAGTGTTTACTTCACACCACCAATAATTATGCTTCAACCAAGCTGAAGCATGCAAAATGTACTTTTTCAGACAAATATAGAAGGATGTTATTTCAATAGACTGATGATTGAATGAAATTCATACTGTACCTTCTGAATTTTTGAATTTACACTGATTTCCAAAAGAATTGTTTTCAATTAAACTCTGAAAACAATAATTTCAAGGCAGACTGAATGTAATGGCTATAGATTCGCTGACAGCTTAACTGTCATTCCAGTGCTTATGTAGCCTTAGTTCTTCTTCCTGCCATAGTGTTGCTCTACTCAATAGATTGGGGGGGCTGGACTAACTAACCCAAGCCTGGTTGGGCACTAAATTCTTTGAACCCCCTTGCCTGTTTCCGATGTTTAACAGGACTACACAGACAGAATTGTACGTGGTCTACCGCGTTTCTTTTGCTTCTTTCCATCAAAAGATCCACTAGACATTGAATAGATCTAGTACAGAGCAGCCGTTGAAGGTGAAAGAGGTGAGATGTTGAGGCAATGGGTGTTGCGAGAGCAGAGGAATAAGCGCTTGCAGATAACTGGCGCCAAAGTTATCTGCAAAGTTATCTGCGTTGGCTGAATTTATCTGCACTGAGCGCGTTTGAGCTTCTGAGAAAATTCAAGACACTTTTTTATGCTTAAAATATTGTGCTGTTTTAATTTGAAAGGTAAGAAGTACACGGAGCAGTGTACAGATTGAAGTTGAGTCGACGCGGGAGATATCTGCTGCAGATAACTGCAGATAACTGCCGTGGGAACCCAGAATTGTAATCGGTCAACCACTAATACCGCTACCGCTACTACATACAGGGTGTCGATACCAACGCCTAGGCTATGTAATATCAAGCTAGTAAGGACAATGAGAGATTATATCATTCAAGTGTTGTCCATCTACCCAAACACCTTCCTCACTGCTCAGTCAGAACACCACGTTGAGTCCTCGACTCCCACCTCATTATTAGATCATCCTGTCTCTATGAATCTGATTCTGTCCCCTCCGTGACCAGGCTCCCTTACCATTCACCGACATGAGGTAGCGGAAGCGTTATTGATAGCAGACCGAGCCCAAATTCCTCGCAGGCATCCCCTCCCCTCCATCCCAGGCTCGAGATTCGAGATTCGGATGGATGGCCAGTTGACGTAGCGAGTCGAGGGTTTCGATGGTGTATTTGAATTACTCAATCTTCGTTCCCGGTGACAGATGGAGTGTAGAGCAAGATGCGTTATGCTTATCATTGGAAGTGGCACGACTGACGGTTAATGGCTGGTTTATGTGCAAGAACACAGAAGGTCAGGTCTACCGTCTCCGGTTTGATCCCCAATCGTGCATTAATGCTTCTGTTCCCTGCTTTTTTTGAGACTGGACTGAGGCACTTGGATTCGATGCGAAGGGGCGCGCAACTGGGAATAACTAAGCAAATTTAAACGAAGTCGACGAATTTGGTGGATACGGGGCTCGGATGTTTTGGCTTTTTTTTCTACGATTCTACGACGAACTGGGTCTTGGAATTTGGGGATGGGTGACCTGGAACGAAAGAAAGATCCACGTTGGCACACATGTCGCCGAAATGACAGAGCGAACAAGTAGCAATATGTGCATACTGTATGTCGGAGTAGCCTGAGAAGAGAACACTAAACGCACGTACATGAACCTCATTCCTTTTCAACCTTCTCTTTGTCCCACTCTCTCATCCTGGCTTGAAGTGGATAGGTATATGTATCCAGAATACGTTCTCCCGTAGAGCCATTAATTTGATAGACGGCGCAGTACTTGGAGGGGCCATCGCCACGGTAAGGGAGAGCTCCGAGGGTGAGTCCAGCTTGGAGGGTTACTTCCGAGTCCAAGTCGTTCGTTATATTTGCTGTAGTGGCTACCGTGGCAGGTGTAGGTTTGGTACTCACACTGATCAAGGTAGGTTGTTAATCGAGGACGGAATAATTAATTACTTGTCATTATAACGCATTCTATCTTCGTAGCTCGTTCGCAGGGTTCACGCTTGACCAACGTTCGGTATCCATCCGTCCTAACTAGCGATATAAGATGCGCGGAGGAGGAAAAGAAGAGCCGAAACTAACTGCACTGGAAGTTAGGATTGGAATCGTGCACATTGTCACGATGTGCTGTGCATCGGAGGAGTGAGCCCGGACGAGGAATTTTGATGTGTACAAAATATTGATGGGTAGCGCAGTCCGACTATTTGATACTGGAAGAAGAAGAGTAGAACGAGGTTCTTGAACATTGAACGCTGCCTGGACCCGGCCCGCGCTCCGCATTCCGTCCCGTCCCGACATTCAATCATTCATGACATCACTTTTTCTAGCACATTCTCGAAAGACCTCCGCCATTCTTTCGCTTCATCACAAGGATATATATATGATCCACAACAATTTCAACAATTCGTTTACTATAACTGCATTCGCATTTCCTTTTATCACACACTAAACACCAAACCTTAACACTAAACACTACTTATACGCTCAAAACATGGGCACAGATTATTACAAGCTGCTAGGAATCGACAAGAGTGCAGATGAGAATGCTATTAAGAAGGCTTATAAGAAGATGGTACGTGGGCTACTTTACTTCCCTCTACAGCTACGCTAACATATACTGCGGCTCTTCAGGCATTAAAATGGCATCCAGATCGAAACAATGGGTCTGAGGAGGCTTCGCAAAAGTTTAAAGAGGCGAGTACTACCTTCCTTCTTCATGTTTAATGCTCTCTAACTCTTGCGTTATCTATGTAGATATCAGAAGCATTCGAAGTGCTCTCCGACAAGAACAAACGCGCCGTATATGATGAATTCGGTGAGGCTGGGCTTAAAGGCGGTGGAGGTCCTCCGCCTGGCGCAGGCACTGGACCGAGTGGGTTCTCTGGATTCCCTGGAGGCGCATTCCCTGGTGGCGCAAAGACGTTTACATTCTCTACGGGTCCTGGAGGAGGATTCGGCAGTACCGGAGGAAGTGGATTTAACCCTACGGATCCGGAGAAGATATTCGCGTGAGTAATGCTGTATCTCTGTACCCTTCTAATTACCGAATACTAACGCATCTATTCGTACAGACAATTCTTCGGCGCCAATTCCCCATTCAGCATGGGGTCTGGTAGAGGTTCCGGCTCTCCGTTCGGCCGCATGGCTTTCGATGATGATGATGACGACGCTATGGATGGGACTTTCTCTTCTTTCGGGGGTATGCCTGGAGGTATGGGCGGAATGGGCGGAATGCCCAAATCTTCTCGTACTCGACCTCGGCCCTCCCGAACCTCTTCCACCACGCAATCTCCCCCAGAAATCACCCGTCCACTTCCGTTATCGCTATCCGATCTCTACACAACCCCCTCAACACCTACAGTAAAACATCTTAAAGTCTCCCGCCGTCTATTAGATGGATCCACGGAGGAACGTATTCTTGATATACCTATCCAGCCAGGGTGGAAGAGCGGGACGAAGGTTAGGTTTAGGGGAGCAGGAAATGAGGTTAGAGTTGGAGGTGAGTGTTTTTGGTTTCTTCTCATTCGTCTGAGATTCACTAACGCTTCCCTATTACAGGCGATACCCAATCCCAAGACCTCGTATTCGTCGTAGAAGAAAAACCACATCCTGCATTCACAAGAGAAGGCAACGACATCGTTTGTCGGCTGAAGATTCCTTTAGTCGAAGCTCTCACTCACGACTCCACCACCTCCACGTCACCTTCGAAGAAATACACCATCGAAACCCTCGACTCGCGGAAACTAACCATCCCTCTCCCGAAAGGAATAATCTCCCCGAACCAAGAAACACGGGTGGAGGGTGAGGGGATGCCTGTGAGGAGTGGAGGGAATGCTGTCAACTCGGGGGCAGGAGCGAAGGGATCCGGAGGGAAGAATCAGAAGAGAGGTGATTTAATAGTGAGGTGGGACGTTGTGTTCCCTGAACGGTTGACGAGTAGTCAGAAGGAGGGGTTGAGGAAGGTGCTTGGATAGATGGACAACACTGAAATACTTAAATGATGTTGTATTTGTTACTTTCTTTACTTACTTATCTCGCATCGCATTCGCATTCAAACAAACGTCTCGGAGATTAAATTAATTTGTGCTTTGGAATAATTGTTGACATGTATGGCAACTTGGACAGCCCGATTTTCAACGTCGGCTGGACCGAGGTCCCCAGAAACTAAATATGGCCACCATTGTGGTGCCGGCGCGACGCGACGCGAGACCTTGGCCTTTATTTATTAATAGTGTACTACATTTTTAGTAAGACACAACCGTTTAATTTATGTCTGAACAGTACATAGCTGTCAGAGAGCTCTAAGAATGCCCAAATATACTGAATAAAAATTGACTGAGACACATAAAGGCATCTAGAGCGAGAACGATGGTACCTACTTACAAAGGATAGTTAGATGATGCCAAGTGGCCAGGTATCGAAGAATTTGTGTCAAAACTCACCAAGATATAATGGTCTCTTCCTCCGAGTCCTTGTACCTTGTCCCATCCACTGCGAGAGAATGGTCGGTCCAATTCCGGAGTCAATGGTATCTAATAGTTAAAGAGAATATTGGATGATGGTGCAAGGCATTCAGTTATCAAAGATTTCACATCAAAACTCATTGAGATATAACACCATTTTCCTCCTTGTAAATTGTCTCATTAGTAAAGTTGTCTATTGAGAGAAAACTGTTGGCCCAATGGCAGAGATGATTTAGATAATTCTATTCAACAACCCTAAGAATTCCGGCGCAACAGCAACAGTCACACCGGAACTGCAATGGGTCACAATTGAGCAAGACAAGAACTAATGCAAAGGTGTTTACATGAGTTTAAAGTACATATGGCCATGTCTCACTGCATCCACATATCATGAGCTGTGGGCCCTGGAAGTTGTTCACTTTCCTGCTCATCTCGGAGTGTCAGAGACATTGCATAAATGCAACTACTTACCATAGTCCAAATCAAAGTGGCTCAGGATTGACTTGGGGGGGGGAACAGAGCTTGTCAAAGTCTAAGTTACAACAATGCATTATATAGTGTTGGCAGGAGAAAATGACAGCTGTCAAGCAGTGACACTGAGATGATAAGATGCCGAAATGGGTTGACAGCTGCATTGACAGCTTTGTGATCCTGTAGAAGCTCATAGCAAGCCATAGGAACCCATAGCAGTTCATAGTTCTGTGCAGGACTATGGCTGCTATGACCTGCTATGGCTCCTATGACCATCTCCCAGGTTTTTGTAAGGATTTTGGTCCTTACCCTCACTTCCGCCGACTCCCATTCACTCCCATACGCATACATGCATCCTCTCGCTCCACATTCAATTCCCGGACCTGAAGGATTAACTTATGCATGCATATATTAGGGTTTAGTCTTATTTCAGATTAACTTTACTTAGCTCCTTACTTATATAGTATAAATACTCATGTACTTCCATCATTTACCTTGTTGAATCAACGCCGTTACTGGCTGTTCTCATTCCCTTAAGCCTGGTTCCTAACAGTTTTGCTGATGAATGGTGGCTCATAGATTACTTTATCTTAATGGTAGAGTCCTGGGTCTCTGTAAGCACTACTACTGTACTCTTCCGACCAAGTGTTCAGTCACACGTCACATCAGCCCAAAATGAACAGTTCACAGAAGGGTGTCACTGGTCACTTGGGGTTGTGAACACTGTGACAACCAAAACAAAATAAAATTCTCAAGATAGTTCAAAAGATACTTTTAAAAAACTCAAATTTCCTCAGTCTACATGTAAACAAGCCAGAAATAGTTTCAAATAAGGTAAAATGAAGATCATATTGTGAAATAAGTACAGATAATCCACCAGAATCTACTCCCAGTGAACAGTTCACAGGTTGGTCACAGGTCACTATGATCTGTGAACACTTAGAATTCTGAACAGGGTAGGTCACTTGTCACACCCTGTGAACACTTGGTCGGAAGAGTACAGTATAGTACTACTATACTTACATTATAGTTGCTATCAATCCTGGAACTACTATATTATTAGTTAAAACTTAAGATTCAAGTACTTCCTAACAGTATTAATATAGTATTACTACTTAATAATAACTATACATGTTGAATACATGCTAAATTAGGACAAATACAACAAATACAATGCTTCTATTGCTGATAGCTAGTACCATTACTCCATAATATAAGCAAATACTGTAAATATTGCAATGGAATTACATATAATGAAAGTTTTGACAGGTCACACAGGTACCTGCAGGTATCATCAGCAAAACCTGGGTGAACTGGACAGCACTGGATAGTGCTATCCAGAGCTATGGGCTGCTACGGGCTGCTATGGATCACTATGGATTGCTATAGAGCATGACATCTGTCAACAGGCAATATAATTTGGGAAGCTCATAATAACTCATAGCTACCCATAGCAATTCATAGCAGTTCATAGTTCTATGGCTGCTATGGCTTGCTATGGCTTGCTATAACAGCTATGGTAATTATCCAGGTTTTGCTGATGATATCTGCCACAGATCCCAGTCATACTGGACCTGTTTCCCATGGGTTTTAATGGGTCACAGGTCAGATTATTTCACCCATCAGTACTTGTGGCATGGATCCCAGTATACCAGGATCCAGACTCATGAAGATCTTTAAGTTGTACCAGTATATCAGGGTAGCTACATTCTATGTTGCAATCCAAGTTAGACTTGATACCTGAATCACAGTTCTATTTTAGGACCTGTATAATATTCAACACCTGCAGGTGGGTAAGATCAGTCTATACAACCTCTGAAATGGTTGGCATTCTTGTAACCTTTATAACACTGAGGCAATTCAATCTACTTCCCAGCTATTAAGTCAAGCATTCCTGGTTTACATCTAGGGTGCTTCACTGTATGTACCGTATATGGTATGGTGAAAATTTCCCATGATACAGTACGGAGCAGCTACAGTACAGCTGAATACGGTTTGATTTTTTGCTCTATGGTACGGTATGGCAAAAATATGGCTGTATATGGATATGGTACAGAGTTTCAAACACAATCATTCAAGTACCATTTTTTAAATCCATATAATGCACCTGTAAGAGGTACAATTGCTACTCTGAGAGTCCAGTAAATATTCTTGTATGAAGTCAGGATAATCACCCTCAAGAATGCTACACAGACATGGGTAACACATCTGTCACACTATGTGACTGGGTCAATCCTCACCAAAACCTGAAGATTGGAAGCATAAAATCAAGACACAAGTAACTGATACACTATACTATGTTAAAGATTGAAATGTGGTGTATGTAGCTCAATGATCATTTTAATACAACAGTTTTATCAAGACCTTCCCTGTAGCCTCCGTAGTATGGCCATATTCCCGTATACGGTATGGTAAGATACAGGAATTATTGTACCAGATATGGTACAGTCCCAAGACCAAAAATCTGAGACAGTACAGAATGGTCACCATATTTTATGGCCGTATACTGTAGGCTACAGATATGGTGAAGAGCCCTATTTACATCTTGGAGGGATAATCACATCAGTCTTCAGACTGCAGGTGGAGCCTAACATGCACATCTTGCTGAGCCTGTTGTTGATTAGGAAGTCTTGGATCCAAGTGTCAGCTTGGTGTAGTTTTAGTGAGGAAGCTCCTCAGAGTGTTAGCTAGCTTACCAACTTGTTTACCTCTTGCCTGCTCTTCACTGAGTGTGTTAAAAATGCCTACTCAAGTGACTTGCATGACAGGCATATAAGCTTGTTAGGTAACTGGTGGGATTCCCTGAGAGTTGGAGTATCATTGCATGGTAATGTAAAGGCTCCTGATTCATGCTAAGTTGTTTGTCAAGTTGGCATACTTGATCTGTGCTTGGGTATTCCTTGGATACATGAGGTCATTTGTTGAGTTGGCATACTTGACCCATGCCTCAGTGTTCATGCAGATATGCAAAGTCATTTGTTGAGTTGGTGTACTTGACCTGTGCTTTGGTGTTTGTTTTTCCCCTTGATTAGTTCAGCACATCAGCATATGTTGACTTTTCACAACCTTGCTCCAATACAAACCTTGTTTATTTGCACTGTCTGTGCCTCTGTCAAGTGCTTTCTTTATGAGTCAAATAGTAGTAGAGGGAACCTTTGACAATCTCCTTCCTTGCATTAATTAAACCTTTTGGATTAAATCTGATCAGGGTGATTGTTGTTTGATTGGTTTTCAAACCTAGCACAAATCTAACTCATCAGAGATACTCAAACGCATCACCCCAGTTGAAGAAACAGGAAGATCTTTCAAGAACTCATGTGGTGGTTGGCAACTCTTCATGCAAAAACAATCTTTACTTCCTGGGGTCCTCAGACCAGTACTGATGGCCAGCTTTTGAAAATTTAGCTGTCCACTCCCTGTTGCCATGGACATGTGCATATAATCCATATTGATGAAATTATAATAATCAGGCAACTTCAAGTAATACCAACTGGAGGTATCAGAATAATCAAAGTGCAAGCACTAGACCTTTGGGAGCTACTGCTAAAGTTGGTATAATTGGAGAAGAGGAAACACCAGCTCCACCTATATCCAAGGATGAATGTAAATAGAGAATACCTGAAGAATTATGCACCTGATGTGGTGAGAAAGGGCATTATGTTTATCATGGCTTCGGTGTTATATGATCAGCAGTGCTCTACCTTAAGGCCTTAAATAGAGATTTCAAAATCTTTCAGGCTTCATACTATTTTTAAGGCCTTATCTAAACCTTAAGCTAAATATCTAATCTAATTTAATTTTCATTTTTAAACTGCCAGAGCAAGTAGTACAAGATATATGCTACTATACATAAAACCACTTCTTCATCAATAACCCTTCTTGATTGTTGCACTTGCTGTTTTATACCAACAAAAAGGTCAGAAAGAGAGGTCTAGAGGATGACCATGAGGTGGATGGTACAATTGGGACTGTTGGCACTGGCACACCAGGCAAATCATAATCTCCATCCAAGCCTCCTCTTCACACTCAACCTTGCAGGCATCATGTTGTCATCTGATGGCTCACCACTGCCATTTAAGCCCTTGTTAAGGCCTTAACTCAAGGCTTAACTAATAAAACTTGAAGCTTTACCCTTATGTAGAGTACTGCTGAGTATTGCTGCTGTTCTCACATGAATGATGAGTCAGGCATGAGTTCCTGTACTGGACTGGTGCTGGAAGTAAACTGGAAGAGAAACATGTACCAAATAGCTCCTCAGCACAACCAATGTCAACCATGGGATATCTGGGATGAGACTAAATTCATTTTAAAAACCCTTCTTGTGGCTCGAGTGTTATTTCATCTTTTTATCTGGATCAGGCTCTTAATTTAGGTATGAACTTTAATTGAGCTACTGTGAATGAAAAATCTGCTTTGAATAAATTTTAAATAAATTGTACATAGATATTCAATGTGCACACTGCACCACAAATTTTCAAAAGGTAGTAACAGGACTTCGCACTACGGAAAAGATCACAAAAAATCATGCTAAAGTTAAGTAACCCTCCTTTCCTGAGTTTCGATAGACTTGGAGTGCAAACTGGCAGAGCCATTGTCAGACTCTCTAAGTCGATGCTGATAAATGTTGATAGTGAATACATATATTTATATCAAACAAATAGCTTCCAGAAATGATCACTTACCAATCCAATTCCATGGCCTTGACCAACATCACCGCTGGCACTACTATTTGCAAAAAGTATTCCAGCCGGATCCCTCACCTCATAAAGTGCTTCATCATTCCGAAAACTGTTTCAAGCATTCAATCTAGAAAATAAGTAGTGAGTTGAGCAATGGATTTTACAGTGCAGAGGAGCTTAGCCATACACTGCCATAAATGAGTTAGAGTATACTGGGGATTCATTGAGAGTTTGTTCGTTCCAAGAATAAATAGAATTGAACCTTTGCCCAGGCAGGAGTATATTGTGATCCAAATTACTGGAAATTTTTTCCCACATTAGAATTATATACATACTTCCCATATTTTGGGCAAAATTTACTGTACTCTTCCGACCAAGTGTTCAGTCACGCGTCACATCAGCCCAAAATGAACAGTTCACAGAAGGGTGTCACTGGTCACTTGGAGTTGTGAACACCGTGACAACCAAAACAAAAAAAAATCTCAAGATAGTTCAAAAAATACTTTTAAAAAACTCAAATTTTCCTCAGTCTACATATAAACAAACCAGAAATAGTCTCAAATAAGGTAAAATGAAGATCATAATGTGAAATAAATACAGATAATCCACCAGAATCTACTCCCAGTGAACAGTTCACAGGTTGGTCACAGGTCACTGTGATCTGTGAACACTTAGAATTCTGAACAGGGTAGGTCACTTGTCACACCCCGTGAACACTTGGTCGGAAGAGTACAGTACCCACAATTGGATTTCATAGTTTGGAATTGCCATTAAATGAGTGTAATGATTAGGTAGATATTGAAATTGACCTACGCATATGACAACGGCAACTGCTACAATGCTAAATTAAAGGACCTTTACTTTTGTTCACAGATCCATTAGTAAGCCTCTTTACCTAGTGACCAGACCCGTTTCTGGACAGCACATTGATTAGCATTGGTTTTCATGGCAGTGGCAGAAAACATACGGATTGTCCACCAAATCAACCTATCCAACATTTTCAAAGTGCTGAAGGAGGACGTTCATCAAATAGCAAGTCTTGATATGAGCATATGACTGACGGATTGAAAACATGCTCGCGGTGGGTGTACAAATTAGCCACCAGAGCAATAGCAATGGCGACCTCCAAAAATGCTCCCATGGTAAATAGAAGAGTGAACATCCATCCCCAATCAGCCACATATTCTGTAACTGAAGGGACCTTGAAAGAAACAACCATAAGGAAATAACTGCCAACCATGTGTATGCCGGAAAGGAACCACAGGAATATAGGGATATAGATTTGTCTACCAATGAACCGCCGGATACGATCAGTGTAGAATATCTGTAGGTATTCTCAGTAAGTAACAGTAATCATTGTCATGGATGAGGATGTCAGGTACCTGCACTGCAGCAGTAACAGGAGCGCCAAATGCAACAGTTAGATTGAGGGCCGGCGGCAGCTTCACAAGTTTTTGCGGTTGTCCGTAGAAAGTGATAACTGCGACATAGATTGAATTGGTGATACAGATTGTATGAGCCAGCTCGCAGATCCTGACTTTAATAAGCACACTTCCGTTCGAGTGAAAAATGACCAATCACCAAACGAAAGCCACCTGAATGCAAACACGTTCAATGAACTTAAAGGTTAAGATTTTTATGAAAAATTTTGCTGACCATGAGCTTCAATAGTCTATGATCCTTTGGATACTCTCTGTAATAGAGGTAGGTTTGAACAGTTGAAAGACCAAACAGAAAGACTGCAATAAAACCGCCAATTAAGAGTGAACCTAGTGTGTTAGTTGAATCGAAGGCTGCAAGAACAGAGAATGGATCGTCCATGTTGTTATTGAGTACTGCTATGGTTGAGGCTTTAAAGGAGGAACATTCATGCTGAGTCTGTGGCGGGCTTCACATCAGCAGCTAAAATGTTACAAGAGCATGGATAATTCTTTTTGGCAACCCCGTTGGCGCCTGACAACCCCTGAAAGGTCAAATGCTTGCTGTCACGCCGAGTTTATGCCGGAAGCGCTTGTTGCATCTTTCCTTCCTTCCATACCATCGATGCCACTTGCAATGGACAACGCACACCATCCTACAAATCACGACCGCAAGACTATGAACATTGATATTGAAAGTGCATCAAAAACGATGACTCGGATGTCCAGCATCCGCTTTTACAAGAATCCAAGCATGGACTTGAATCTGATAGACAGCAGAGACTCGCGCGAGCTCAATGGCAGTGGCTGATTGGTGTTATTGTAGCCATAAGTGAGTCTTGCGATTTCATACAGTGCTATGCATCCCATTCCTTCAATGTTCACACCTCCTTATCAATCGACAAACCATTCGCTAATCAACTCCGAATCATTACTCTGTCATCCTAGGCAGTTGAGACAGAATTATTGAAGACGGACATGATTTGTGCTTGAGGGAGGATACGTTGGGATGATCGCTACATCTTGACTTATTATTGACACCCGAGTTACATCTTTGTGACAAGATACTTAGAAATAATAATAGTAATATATTTTGACGCTTGTGTGACCTGCTGGGACTTCGGTGTGACGCCCGGAGCTTTGAGGGTTGTTACTTGCTAACAACCCTCCAATAGGGTTGTCAAAAAGAATTAACCCAAGAGCATTACAACTAAAATTTAAAATCTTAATCAATCATTATCTGTTCTACGCACATGTGCACTGAAGACGGATGGATGATAAAACGGATCATTTGTAAAAATACTGACTGAGGGCCCGGGGAAAATTTTTGAGTTTGTACTTGGTTGTTTGTAGTATTTCTTGGTTCGAACTTTGCACTGCCTACCTCAGGCTACCTGATAGTAGCAACTGGGCATCCAAAAACTAATATAAATCCTGAGAGTCAATGCCAATATAGTGTAGAAAGACAAAGCCCATAAATATAAGACTGGATTAGCAAGAGTACTTACAACAATTCTGGAAATTCTCCTTCATCAGCAAAACCTGGTTGGTCTCCAGAGGTCTCCAGAGATCTCCAGAGCTCTGACAGCTGTCAAAAAGCTGTCGAACTCCTCCAGGCATCTCCAGAGGTCTCTGGAGATCTCTGGAATTACTATCCTTGCTCCAGAGACAAAAGAAATGTATTGTGATGGTACAGGTTTTGCTGATGTTTGGTCTTGACTCTTTGAAACTTGAAAGGAAAAGCATATCCCACTTCTATTGGTGACGGCGAAAAAATTGTATCCATTGGCTTCAACACCACATATCACTGAATCGGCAGTCACAGAATGTGAATGTACTTGAGTAGAGTACCACAGCTGTGTATTGCCCCTTTCTTGACCCTTCCCACAGATCGAAATTTTGAACTTGTTTGTTTGAATAGAAAACTATAGAATCAAGAAAAACCCAGAGAAAAGCTTGGCATGACAGCCCTTCATTCATTCCATGACGTACCCGGATGGATATTAATATAATAGTATCTGATACCCGCATAATGCATACTTTGTACCAGTGCGGGTCCCCCGGATACATACTCGTAACTCGGACATCAGCAAAACCTGGATGTTTGTTGGAGCAGTCAGAGCATTGAATTATGCTCTGGAGAGCTCTGGAGACTCTGGCTGCTCTGGCTGCTCCGAGCTGTCAGACTCAGAGCTAATTTGGACTGATGGGCTGATTTGCACTTGACATGTCGGTCATTTGCCCAAAATAGAAGGAAGTGTTACCATTGCCGACTGTTTTCATTTACTTATATCACATAACTGTCAATGATGCAACGATGCTGTAAACCATTATGTACTTATATAAAATGCTGGCCATCCAATGCAAAGTAGAACTTGAACTTTCTTTTCTGACCCTCCCTCACGCTCATGCTCCAGCCTCCCAGTGTCATGGCATGTAATCTTTCTCTGCTGTAAGTCCTTACCATATAAGTTTTTGTTCAATTGTTGATTAATTGCAGAATCCAGGGAATTGCAGGAATTGCAGAGCTGGGGGCAGAGAGAGCTGAAACTGGGAGACTCAAGTTGCGTGTTGAGAAATATCAGGAAACTTTTCTCGGAACAGGCAAGCAGGTGCCTCTGTTGTATATATGTATATAGTGAATTGAATGATGACTATGTAATTGTTAATTCATCAGTGAAACCTGGGTTTTCATGCTCCAGAGAGCTACAGAGCGCTCTGGAGACCCTACCTTGCTTAGCCAGACACCCAGGTTTTGCAGACATTCATGGTTACTAAGGGGTTTCATAGCTCTCTGGAGCACTCTGGAGCTACTACCCTTGCTTTGGCTGCTCCAGAAGCTCTGGGCGCTCTGGGTGCTCTGGAGAGCTCTGGAGAATATCCAGGTTTTGCTGATGGATACTATCTGCTTTTGAGTCAGCAGGTAGTACCTGCTCCAAAATATGCTCAGGTTATTCATTTTTTAGGGTTATTCATTTTTTAGATCATTATATTGTAAAAAGACTCTCTTTGAGAAATTGTGTTTGAGTGAGAACAAGAATGGAATGAACGGAAAGACATCTAGTAATTGAACCGCAATGCACATGCCATGGTCCATCATATGGCTCCTTTTTGTACGGGGATTACAGTAGTAAGACCCAAATTGAAGGTGATCAGGGGTGGAGTTATGGCGGAAACATGACCGTGGATTCACAGACATTGCCGAGTCATGAGAGAACCTTCAGTCTCAAAAAGAAACTCACCAAAACTATTCATGTCTTGAAGCGGTATGTCTATTCAAGAATGCCAGAGTCTGGAGCGATACGCTCGCAGCGTATGCATGCTAAAGAATACAGTTAACTGCAATGCCTGCTAGAGAGCATAATATTCAAGGGAGCACGGCAAAATTCGCCAATCCGCGGGTTCCTGTTTATTCAGATCGCAGCTTGGGAATCGCGAGCCCCAGACACAGATCTTGTATACAAAAATGATTACAATTGTAGGTTTTACTTTATTCTACAAATTATTACAGTTGTAAATACCATCAATTACTATTATATCACTAGTACTGTATTCGGCGTGCAAACTTCGGGCCTGCCTCCGCTTCCCTCCCCTCCCTCGCTGCGCTCGGGGGGTCCCCCGGGCTGGGAAGTTGTCGGCAGGCACTCTAAAGCCTCGTTTGCGCTTATTTCGATAGGCGGAAACCCCTAACCCTAACCCCAACCCCTAACCGCTAACCCAGCATGTTTGGCAATGCCAGACTAGCTCTCTTATGTTAGGGTTCACCCTTCGGGCGAACCCTAACGAGAGCTAGCCACGGCATTGCGTAGAAAGAAAAATAAAAAATGCTTAAAATTGTACACATCAATGATTCGAACACTCATCGACAGGTATGTAATTTATCACACATGGCTAATTTCGTAGCTGAGAATACCGCTTTACCATCAGGCGCATGTAAATTCCGTAATGTAATTTAACTACATTACATCACCGTGGTTAGGTGTATTTAGGTGTATTACAAATTGTAGTAATTTGTAGAATAAGTTAAAACCGACAATTGTCATCATTTGTCAACAAGACTGGTGTCGTAGGTTGGAATCGCAGTAGCGGCATCACCATGATTTGAAGTCGGGACTCGGTATTGTCCGAGTCGGAAATACAAAGATGCAACGGTAAGTCGAGATGAAGCCAGAGAAAAACTGACCATTCGGAAGCTGAAATCCAGCGAAAGTACAGCTGTGAGAGGCTGATGCAACAGTCCTTGATCAAAATATTGTTTGAATGATGTGGATCTATGGTTGAATCAGATACTACTTAGTATAGAGAATGTTTTGACTGTTTCGATTACCGAGAGCATCGCTCAAGCAGTGATTACTTTGACCGCGCAATTGGATGGGAGTTCAGAACGTTCAATGGACGCGTCATCATGTCATGGCAAAAATCGCGCGCGTCTAATGCCGTGTTTTAGACGCCTGCCGCTTCGCTCATCTGCTCGAGGCTCTGTATCACTAGAGTCTGGACTACTCTCCCACGATTGGGCGGAGCTTGGGATTACCGACTGCAGCGATCATGAAGACTGCTTCGAAAATCCTCTCTTTGAGGCACCTTGCAATCAGCTGAATAGCAACTGTGCATTTTTCTTTGATCGCTCAGTCCGAAAGGACTCGCTTAGAGAATCCCACCAATACATGACAACATGTAATACAAACAATTAAGTTCTAGGGATCCGCACCGTAACCGTATAATACGGTTTACGGGTACGGTTATACGGGTAGCCGTAACCGTCCCGTATGGCAAGCCGACGCGCCCGTATACGGTACGGCTTTATTACGGGTCGACAGCTCTTGAGGTGGGGGACATTTGGGCCACTTTGTGGGTCTTCAAACCGCTGAAATAAACCATTTATTCAACATCCCTCGACATTGACCCAGTGTACCTCCCAAAATGACATACCGTATACGGCTTTTACGGGTGCTGCGAGCCGTCCCGTAACCGTACCGTAAGGCCTTAAAAAGGGACCCGTATTGACCGTAATTTATACGGTGCGGATCCCCTACTTGAATTAACCTGCCCTTAACAGCCATGTGACAATCTTGAGAACTGTGACAGTGCGACAGCTGTCTCTTGCACCCGAACCACCACCATCATCTTGCAGATGTTTGATCAAGCTCATGATTTTAACATCTATGATGGACATTTCAGTAATAATACATACTATGAGATATCTCAAGGTAAGAAAAATGGCAGCTATAAGTATGACAAACTGATTCATTGTTTAGATACTTTGAACAAACTGAATCCTGTTGAAAATGCCTCTTTCAAGGCTGACAACCACTCTCCTTGTCTCAAAGGAACCAGAACAGAACTCCTTGAAACTCTTTTGGAATGGGCTAAAGATCCCCACAGTCAACCCATCTTCTGGTTAAGTGGACTTGCTGGCACTGGTAAATCCACAATTGCTCAAAGCTTTTGTGAA
Organism: Gymnopus androsaceus JB14; assembly: GCA_009733575.1. NCBI lineage: Eukaryota > Fungi > Basidiomycota > Agaricomycetes > Agaricales > Omphalotaceae > Gymnopus > Gymnopus androsaceus. The sequence goes on from ML769430.1 coordinate 125,882, forward strand.
ATCTTGGAGAAACATAACTTGCTTGGTGGAAGTTTCTTTTGCTCCAGAGAGTCAGAAGACCGTCGAGAAGTGGGAAAAATTATTCCTACCTTAGCATATTTCTTGGCACAGCAACTCAAGCTGTACTATGACCAGATTATTCTTGCTTTGAAGGCAGATGCAACCTTGGCCTCCCAAGGAATCAAAAGGCAATTGGAGTCTTTATTCTTGCATCCATTGCAAAAGGTCAATTTCAATCAACATTGGCACCTCATCCTGGTCATAGATGCATTGGATGAATGTGCAGATATGGATGCAACTCAGAAAGTGCTTTCCATTTTGAGGATAATGCCAGCACAATTTTATTCACATATTCATGTCTTCATCTCCTGTAGGCCAGAATATTATATACAACAGGAATTTGAGAAGACTTTCAACAAAAACTTGTTTAAGCTCCATGACATAGAAAGTGAAATAGTTCAAAAGGATATTTTGCTATACTTGCAAAGGTCATTACATGACAAACCCATTTCTGAGAGTGAAATAATTCATTTATCAACACAGGCTGGCAAATTTTTTATCTATGCCTTTACTCAAGTGCAATATTTGAGGAAAGCTCCTGGTCAAGTAGCTCTAAAATCCAGATTGGATGATCTTCTAAACAATAAGGTCATTGCTAAATCAATTGATGGCCTCTACAATCTTCTCTTGACAAAAGCAGCTGACTGCTTGGAAGCTGATGAGAAGGAGGATGGAAAATACTTTGTAAATTTGATTGTTGCTCTATCTGACCCATTGTCACAACATGCATTATCTGAGCTGTGGAAACCTTGCGATGTCGATCCATTTAGATCAATCCTTGATATTCCTGAGTCTGAAAAGGCACCTATACATATCTTCCATGCATCATTTCCAGATTATATTTTGGACAAAGGCCGATGCCATGAGGCATTTTACTGTGATTCAGATAATATTCAGCGAACAATGACTTTGGCATGTATTAAGCAGATGAACAAAAATCTGAAGTACAACATATGTAACATGGGCATAAAGGACAATGTATCACTCTTCTCCAAAGCAAAAATTTCTTTGCCTCTACTATATAGCTGTAAATATTGGACATTTCACTTGACAAAATGCAAGAGTCTTTCAAGTGCAATATTAGTGCAGTTAGAGAAATTCGTTAAAGGATATTTCTTCTTTTGGATGGAAACTATTTGCATTCTGGAAGTCATAGAGAGTGCAATATTGGGATTAAAAGATGCTTTCAGCTGGTTTCAGGTAATGTTTGAATTGTGAAGTATAATACTACATAATGACTGATTTATACTTTAAATTACAGCAATATAAAGATAAAAGATCAAAATATGTTCAGTCCATTATGTATGAGAGTCAAAGATTCTTGCAATCAATTGTTAGCCTTATAAAAAATTATCCACTACAGTTATATTCTTCTGGATTAGCTTGGCTACCCAAGGACTCAGCTTTGCAGGACATCCGAAGTATCTGTAAAGACGCCATTCCGAAGGTGATTCATGGCCTAGAAGATACTTGGAATGCATGTGAGGTCATTATAAGAGATGCAGATGTGATAAAATGTGTTGAGTTTTCACCAGATGGTAAACATGTGATGTCTGGGTCTACTCATGCCATTTGTATGTGGAATGTTGTTACTGGACAGCAGATCCAACAACTTGAATGCCATGACACAATCCTTTCCATTGCCTTCTCACCAGATGGCAAAATGGTGTCTGGGTCCATGGACAAAGCCATTTGTATTTGGGCTATAGCTACTGGCCAGAAGATTCAAACAATTCAATGCCATGATGGTTCTGTGTTCTCAGTAGCATTCTCCCCAGATAGCAAACAGCTGATATCTGGATCTGAAAACACAATGTGTGTTTGGAATCCAGTCATTGGCCAGCAGATTCAAAAACTTGAAGGTCATGCAGACTGTGTGTCCTGTGTGGCATTTTCACCAGATGGAAAACAAGTGGTGTCTGGATCTAAAGATAAAACAGTCTGTATCTGGAATGTGGGTATAGGAAAGCAAATTCAAAAACTAAAAGGTCATTCAAACTATGTCAACTCTGTGGCATTTTCTACAAATGGCAAGAAAGTTGTATCTGGTTCTGATGATGCAACAATATGTATCTGGAATGCAATTACTGGAATGCAAGTTCAAAAACTTGCAGGTCATTCACATGGGGTAATTTCTGTGGCATTCTCCCCCAATAGTCAAGAAGTAGTGTCTGGATCATGGGATACCACAGTTCGTATTTGGGATATATCTACTGGAAAGCAGACTCAAATTCATGAAGATCATTCTGGTGGGGTGAAATCTGTCAGATTCTCATCAGATGGGGAAAAAGTGGTCTCCGGTTCAACTGATTGCACAGTTAGAATCAGAAATATAGCTACTAGACAATATCATCCAAAGTTGGAAGATCAGTCAGATAGTACACCTAGATCTCAGAATAAAATAGCTCATATCTGGAATGTTATCACTGGGAAAGAGATTAAAAAACTTGAAGGCCATTCTGGTTCAGTAGCATGTTTAGCATTCTCATCTGATGGCAAAAAAGTTGCCTCTGGCTCTTGGGATAGCACAGTTTGTATTTGGAATGCTGTAACTGGAAAGCTGATTCAACAACTTGAAGGCCACTCAGATTGGTTGTGTTCTGTAGAATTTTCACTGGATAGCATGCAGGTCGCGTCTGGCTCTCGGGATAACACAATCTGTATCTGGAGTGTTGATACTGGCAAGCTGATCCAAAAACTTCGAGGCCATCTTGATTGGGTGAATTCTGTTGCATTCTCACCAGATGGTAAACAAGTTATATCTGGCTCTGATGATGAAACAGCCTGCATTTGGTCAATAGCTACAGGCAAACTGATCCAATTGCTTACTGGTCATTCTCGTTCCATAAAATTTGTTGCATTTTCATTAGATGGAAAGCATGCATTGTCTTTCTCAAAAAAAGACACTGTGAACGGAACAGTCATCATCTGGGATGCATCTAACTGGATGCAGATTCATTGTTTTGAAGCTAATATAATTGAGATGCCTAATCCAAAAATATTTTTTCCAATACCTGAAGTTTCAACTCTCAAAGGTGACTAAACTTTTGGCAATTAAATTTATTTGCTGAATTTATTACTTTAGAAACATATACCTATAATTATGATTCACATTTCCTTGAATTATACACCCAAGATTCTAGTTCTGTGGAACTTTGGATTTCACCGGAATATCAGCAAATCGAAACCCTTATTCGACATGAATTTACAGTTTCCTTTGGCTGTGATTCTGGTGCTGTTGTAATTATTCAGATGCCAGTCACTTGGGAATGAAAGTCTCACATCAGCAAAAGGTCAAATTACTTCTGGGACTTGTTGGAATATCAAAGGTATTTTTACTTTGTACTATCTATGGAATGCTTGCTTATAGTCTCTGCATTGATCAAATCCTTTTGTACTAACACCTCATACACGACATCTTACTCTCTCAAGGTATCTACATATGTTCTCATGTAGTAGCCACAGATTTTCTTGCAGTAGCCACCTACTATTTATACCTATATGACATTGCTAGCTAGGACTTGTATATAAAGCCTAAATACTTACTGTACAATAACAAGTGGTCTTTTTGTCCCCATCAATCTGTGTGATTGTTTTACTAAGTGCCATGTGCATTTACTGCTGCTACTTCCTTTTTAGGGTATATCTCTAATAGGTTATGGGCCCTGCCCTTAACCATTGACACACTATAGTGGTATAACCCTTGTTCATGTCACAGAGGATTAATTCACTGCCACCAGTAACATGAAGAACTGCATCTGGCCAAGCTGCAGCAGCAGCTGCATCTAAACAGACACCACCACCCCCATAACCTCCTGCCACAGACCCAAAAGCTCACTGTGCATGTGAACCACATGTTTATGTTATTGACAATATCCTAGATAGGTATCCAAACCCCAGCAGTGGCAAGTAGGCAGAGTGCAAGAAGCAACCTTGCCCAAATCAATACAATGTTTCATGGAACAAAGAATATGAACCATTTGCCAGGCCAATCAAAAAAAGCCAAGAAGAGGCTATCAGAACCCATTTAGCCCACATTGCTATATTACCAAGCAAACGACCAGTAGCATCATCCTCATCCTCCCAAAGACCCACTCATGCACCACAGCAGCTCCAACTCCCCAAACACCAGCTCCATTACCAAAACCAGAACCTACTCCTATCCCCCAGCTTACTGCACAACAAGATTGACCAACCAACCTTCCACATCAATCTCTATCACCAGATCCAGATCCAGATCCTAGACCACCAGACACTTTAGTTACAGATCCAGATTCTGATGATGACAGCATGTCAAAAGCATTGAAAGCCTTCGATAAGGTAGTCTCGAGAATCCAGACTCAAATGATACTATGTATGTAGAAAGGACACCCCATTTATACTTAAGTATTATTCCATTTTGGAAGAACAGTTTGCAATTTAAGCCTCAAGTAAAAAAGAGGTTGAGGATACAAAAGCAAGTACAAAGTCAGATCACTCATATAATATTGAATGGACACAATCATTGTGTAAATTCAGTGGCCTTTTCACCTGATGAAACAAGAGTTGTATCTGGCTCTGCTGATAAAACTGTAAGGATCTGGGATGCCACTGTCACTGGTGCTCAGATAGGTGATCCTCTGGAAGGCCATGATGATTCAGTTCTTTCTGTAGCCTTTTCACTGGATGGAACTAGGATTGTCTCTGGCTCTGATGACAAGAAGCTGAGGATCTGGGATGCAAGCACAAGTGCTCAGATTGGTGATCCTCTGGAAGGACATGGTGATTGTGTCAATTCAGTGGCCTTTTCACCTGATGAAACCAGAATTGTTTCTGGCTCTGATGATAAGACACTGATGATCTGGGATACCACCACTGGTGCTCAGCTAGGTGATCCTCTGGAAGGTCATGGCTATTGTGTCAATTCAGTGGCCTTTTCATATGATGGAACCAGAATTGTGTCTGGCTCTGCTGCCAAGACACTAAGGATCTGGGATGCCACAACTGGTGTTCAGATTGGTGATCCTCTGGAAGGTCATAATACTTATTGTGTCTATTCAGTGGCCTTTTCACATAATGGAACCAGGATAGTGTCTGGCTCTATGGATAACACAGTAAGGATCTGGGATGCTACCACTAGTACTCAGATAGGTAATCCTCTGGAAGGTCATGTTGATTCAGTTATGTCAGTAGCCTTTTCACCAGATGGAACAAGGATTGTGTCTGGTTCTAAGGATAGGACAGTAAGGATCTGGGATGCCACCACTGGTGTTCAGATATGTAATCCTCTAGAAGGACATGACAGCCATGTCTCTTCAGTGGCCTTTGCACCTGATGGAACCCAAATTGTGTCTGGATCTGATGACAATACAATAAGGATCTGGGATGCAATGACTGGTGCTCAGAATGATGATTCTCTGGAAGGTCATCATGATTGGGTCCATTCAATGGCCTTTTCACTTGATGGAGCCAGAATTGTGTCTGGCTCTAGGGATAAGACCATCAGGATCTGGGATGCCACCACTGGTGCTCAGATAGGTAATCCTCTGGAAGGTCATGATGATTATGTCCATGCAGTGGCCTTTTCACCTGATGGAACAAGGACTATTTCTGGCTCTGGTGATAAGACAGTAAGAATCTGGGATGCCACTACTGGTGCTCAGACAGGTGAACCTCTAGAGGGTCATGTCTATTCAGTCAATTCAGCAGCCTTTTCACCTGATGGAACAAGGATTGTGTCTGGCTCTATGGATGAGACAGTAAGGATCTGGGATACTGTGACTGGCACTCAGATAGGTAATCCTCTGGAAGGTCATGATGATTTTGTCCGCGCAGTGGCCTTTTCACCTGATGGAACCAGAGTTGTGTCTGGTTCTTGTGATAAGACATTAATGATCTGGGATGCCACCACTGGTGATCAGACAGGTGATCCTCTGGAAGGTCATGATGATTATATTCAATCAGTGGCTTTTTCCCCTGACAGAACAAAGATTGTTTCTGGCTCTTCTGACAAGACAGTAAGGATTTGGGATGCCACCACTGGTGCTCAGATAGTTGATCCTCTGGAAGACCACAATGATTCATAGGGTTTTAAGGTCCAATTCAATTCAGTTTATTTGCCAAATTTTCAATGAATCATGAATTGCACCAGTGCAAGATTTTTTGAAACCTGGATGAACTGTAAACTGGCACTGGTTTAAATGGTCCATCAGTGCAATCTTTAGCAGTGCATTTTTCAGTGCAGTTCAATGCAATTCACAATTTAAACTGGCTTGAACTGGTCATTCTTATATCTAAAGATAGAGTACCTCAGCATAATAATGCCAACCCAGCTGGTAATTGTCCTGTTTATCATGTATATACTATTGGAAATGTAATTTCAGCATGATAAGAGTGCTCAAAGCTCTGTTTGTATTAATATTAATTTGCACAGATTTAAACTGATGCAAGGCAGTTTAAGTAATTTTTAAAAATTGAATGCACCATGAACTGGCACTGATTTAAACTGTGCATCAGTGCAGCCTTCAGCAGTGCATTTTGCAGTGCAATCCAATGCAATTCACAGTTTATTTGCAGTTCATTGAATTGGACCTTAAAACTCTAATGATTCAGTTCTTTCCATGGCTTTTTCACTTGATAGCACTAGGGATGTCTCTGGCTCTGATGATAATTCACTAAGGATCTGGGGTGACTCCCTAATACCATGCAACACAGTTGCATACCACCATCAACTATCACAAGGTAGTGTTCCAATTCATTCTTTTATAATTGTTTTCTAACTGTATGTGTCATAGCACATAATAAATGGAGTCTGTCAAATGATGGATGGATTACTTTTCCCAATTACCCTCATGGTATATTTTGGATTCCTCCCCAGTTTTGCAAACCCCTATGGCTTCCTCAGAACACATGCATTATATCTCAGGCAGGATACACTAAGCTATCCTTTCAAGGTTGTGTATATGGGGAAGAATGGTTCCATTGTGTTGAATAATGTGTTGTTGACTCCTGATCTTGTCCCCAATTGGAAAAAAAAAACCACCCTATAACTATACTAGGAACCTAAGTATGTATGTAGTTCACAGAGCAGTTTTTCGCACCAACATACACTTCCCCATTACTGTACAGTGTATTATTTCAGTAGTAAGTACTTGCAAGTTTCACAAATGTACTGTACCGTTTCAACCAAAAGTTCACGGTATGTGACCCACAGCACTCATAGAGCCCATAGCAAGGTACCCCTCTGTACAGAACTGTGGGATGCTACTAATGGGTTGCTGTGGATCGCTGTGGATTTCGTGGGAACGCTACTCATCAGGGTTCTATTCAATACATATATATTACTCCTTTGTATTATTTTGTTGGCTTCGCGTGCAGTTAAAACCAGACCAAAATAATGCTAAAATCATATTGTATTCTTCATGCTCAAAGTACTAGTAATGAAGTATAGTAAGTAGTGTAGCGAAAATAGTAGAATGACTAGTACAACTACTGTACTATTAGCAGTGATGATATAAGTTAAGTATAAGTGGCACAGTGGTATGAGGGCCACCGTGAGCTTGACCGTGAGTGTCCAAAGTGACCCAGAATCAAACTGGGGAAAAAAATGGAACTTAGGGAGGTTGCGCGATGATGCATTGAGTCTTATGTAGTGCTCGCAGGAGAGAATGACAGCTGTCAATGTGTTGACAGCTAACTTGAATTCTCAGCAATCCCACAGAGCTCGTAGAAGCTCACAGGAACTCATAGAGCTCATAGAACTTCACAGTTCTGTACAGAACTGTGAAGTTCTATGAGTTCCTGTGAGCTTCTATGAGCTCTGTGGCCAACACCCAGGTTTTTCTGATGCATGACATGCCCTGTTCACAATTTTTGGTGTTCACAGATGGAAGTGAGCTGTGACATAGCCATGAACAGTTCACTTGTGCAGTGTGTAGGGGTTCACTGAACCACTGCACAAGTGCCCATTAACTTGTTAACTTATTTTTGGAGTCATTTCTGGCTTGTTTGCAGGTAGACTGAGCTAAATTTGAATTTCCTCAGCATTTTTGGACTGTTTTTTGAGGAATTTTTTTTTCTGTTTTGGTTGTCACAGTGTTCACAACCCAGAGTGACCGGTGACAGTCTGCTGTGAACTGTTCATTTTGGGTTGATGTGACCCGTGACTGAACTTTTGGTTGAAACGGTACAGTATGCAATCTTGGACTACACTTTCTTGACACTTTCTTCCTCCTGCCTTTAGGCTCTCCCAAACTGACTATCTAAATCATTATCCTTGCCTAGCCTAGCTGGGACTGTTTAATCTAACCCACACTTTTATCCCTCATCCAGTTCATAAAATGAGTATAAATAAATCAAATCAGTGAAGAAACATATGTAGATTCCATACCACTACCTCCCACTCTTTTATTCTATTGTCACACCCTTTGTAAGTGTTTGGTACATCAGCAAAACCTGGGTGATCCCATAGCAAGGTCCCCTTCTGTGCAGCTCTGCACAGTTCTGTACAGCAACTGATCTATATCAATTCCCGATCAATTGCTGTACAGCTCTGTACAGAGCTGTACAGAGCTGCACAGAGGGGGACCTTGCTATGGCGAACACCCAGGTTTTGCTGATGTAAGTGTTGTCACCTAGGACTGCCTGTGCATTGTGAGTCGATTGGACCAGTTCTGACAACATAACAACAACCATATTACCTGGTAAATGGCTAACTTGTCTTAGTTGGAGTCGGAATTGAGATGTGGAATACTGTAATGATTCAGCGAGAATCGAGAGTTCAAGGAAACCTAAGTTTAGTTAGTGCCAAGTAACTTGAATAATGACCTGAAATACCTCTTCGCGTCGATGAGCTTTCACTTCTATTGTCGTCGAAGTTGGAAGTCGAATCAGTGAGCTTGCGCGTCTACTGGGCGGCTTCCGTCAATCTTACGTTCACACGTGAAGATTAAACAAAGGGTACTTGTATTTGGTCAAAGAGTTAGTTAAAGTTACATTCGGGATGTTCTATTCTTTAAGTATTGTTACTGTATGTACTTATAGAAAGTTATAGAAGGTCAAAGAAAGGAAAGGAATATTCTTCATAACTGAGTCAGTGAGGAATGACTCTGCTGAGGGACTGTCAACTAACCTATCAGATGTCAAGGTCCCATCACAAATACCTGATTATTCTTGTGGCTCAGTCTCTCTACAAGTCAGAATTGTCTTCCTGGCACCAGGCATTCCACTGACTAGCAGCCAATGCTTTGAAACAAAGCTCTATGATACCCGGACCGCATTGGAGACCTTGGAAATTAACAATATAAGATTGCAACATCAGCAAAACCTGGATATTCTCCAGAGCTCTCCAGAGCACCCAGAGCACCCAGAGCTTCTGGAGCAGCCAAAGCAAGGGTAGTTCCAGAGTGCTCCAGAGAGCTATGAAACCCCTTAGTAACCATGAACGTCTGCAAAACCTGGGTGTCTGGCTAAGCAAGGTAGGGTCTCCAGAGCGCTCTGTAGCTCTCTGGAGCATGAAAACCCAGGTTTCACTGATGAATTAACAATTACATAGTCATCATTCAATTCACTATATACATATATACAACAGAGGCACCCGCTTGCCCGTTCCGAGAAAAGTTTCCTGATATTTCTCAACACGCAACTTGAGTCTCCCAGTTTCAGCTCTCTCTGCCCCCAGCTCTGCAATTCCTGCAATTCCCTGGATTCTGCAATTAATCAACAATTGAACAAAAACTTATATGGTAAGGACTTACAGCAGAGAAAGATTACATGCCATGACACTGGGAGGCTGGAGCATGAGCGTGAGGGAGGGTCAGAAAAGAAAGTTCAAGTTCTACTTTGCATTGGATGGCCAGCATTTTATATAAGTACATAATGGTTTACAGCATCGTTGCATCATTGACAGTTATGTGATATAAGTAAATGAAAACAGTCGGCAATGGTAACACTTCCTTCTATTTTGGGCAAATGACCGACATGTCAAGTGCAAATCAGCCCATCAGTCCAAATTAGCTCTGAGTCTGACAGCTCGGAGCAGCCAGAGCAGCCAGAGTCTCCAGAGCTCTTCAGAGCATAATTCAATGCTCTGACTGCTCCAACAAACATCCAGGTTTTGCTGATGAAGACGGAAGAGAGAGTGTGCTAGATACGGACAGGTTGCGGACAGGTCGAGTAATAGGCGTGAGTGGAATATTTCAGCTTATGGCGAACATAAACTCTTTTGTTTGCGGCACCTATGATGATACTAACACGGCTGCAAGTGAAACGAATGAAAGTCGACCAGAAAAGGAGACATTTGGTGCCAGATCTCCGAATCTCTCCATGTTCAAAGTTTGCTTCGCTCTCTGTATCAGTAAGTATATTAATCAACGCATGCATAGCGATAAGTAGTGAAGACGGTTAATAGCTATACTAAAATTCAGGAAATTTTATCGTACCTTGGGCCAAGGTCAAAATATCGCCTTGCTTGAGGCAATCATATTTCTGTCTTTGAGATGAAAATGAACTGTTATGATCATCCCGCCAGAAATTGGCAGCTGCCACAGCTTCTTCAAAGCGAAATTCCGAACTAAGAAAGCAATCTTACCTACTTTTCTTTCACTACTACTTCTGCTGCTTCTCAAAACGCCGTTTCCAAGTCATTTCCGTTCATTCCACTCAGGCGAAAAGTCTTGGTCACGGCGAGGCGGGTCTCGGTCTCGGTCTCGAAATGATACATACATGAACTCCATGGAATTATACAGGTATTGCAGTGGGAGAGAGGTAGACATTATTACGTGCAGGGTAAGGGTAAGAATAATACTGTTCAATGCGTGCACGGTGGTAGGTGATGCGGTGTGACAGACAGACAAATAGAGACTCGGAGTCGGAGAAAAAAAAACATAATAAGTAACGCATGGCCAAGGTTCGTTGAAAACAGGACGAGTGAATGATGCGAGCGAAGCGAGATGAAACTACAACAATATCTATCAGAAAACCGGCACGCGCGAAAACCAGATTGAACGAAACGAAACGGAGACGGAGACTGAGAGAAGACCTGCAAATAGAGAAAACAATAAATATCGCTCATACGGCTACAAGAAGGCTCTGTTGGGAGCAGTGACAAAATTACGTTTACGATTACGGTTGACAGAGATAGCAAACTTGAATGCGAGGGGAGTGCGTGGAAATGATGCAGTTCGGTAGCTCTTTGCCTAGAGCACAAGACGGATGGACAGGGAGAGAGCTGATGCTGATGCTGGGATGCGATAACCTCGTTACATGGCGACCAACTTGATGATCAGACCAGAGCAGCAGATTGCAGATACCCGCGGAAGATAGAATCGCGGACTAGAAGTGAGGTGGTCTGAGTGGGACATTCTATTGAGATAGTCAATGTACTTACCATTCCCAATGATGCGCTGAGTAGCTTTTGTGTCCTGTATACAAAGAATGTGGATCAGGGGTCTGTAGAACTGCGCACGCAGTTGACGCAGGGACATACCACGACACTAGTAAAATGGGTATAAAGGACTCTTCGGTTTTCGTTGTTCTTTCGGTGGACTTGAAGAAAATGAGCACGGAAATACTGGACGACAGTTTCGTAGTCATTGGAGCGATTAGCCAAAAGAAGTGATGCTTTGGTTGGTGATGATCATGTCAGTTGACAGACGAACAGATAAACTGTAAGCAGACCCCTTACTATTTCTGGACTCTCAAGCCATTGTCTAGCTTCGATCGCAAAAGGTCGGTTTTGTCTGTAGAGTGAAAGTGAGTATGAGCAAGGACGCAAGGAAGGCCACATACTCAAGAATAAAACGAGATGTACGTTCTTGAGAAGAGGACTGGAGCAAATTTGAGTAAAGAGTTGTAGAGAATCGTCTATCCGGTTCGTCCTGGGATCCTCCTCTGCTCTAAATTAGAATCGCTTTGGGGAGTGAGAATAACGGCACATACCGAGATACTACAACATAGAATCAGTTATCAGTAACCCCGTTGTTAATGATGGATTCCGAAAAAGCGATCTGCAGACAGGCTAGAGAAAAAGTTTACCTGATCAAAGGCGCTCACAGGCGCCACGAAGATAATAGCATTCGCATCATCTATAGATCAACAATAAGATTCCAAGTACTTGGAGAAAGGATGAAACGGTGCACGAACCGAAGTAGGGTACCCATGTATGACGCTGTCCACGAGCGCCACCGACATCGAAGAGGTGCCAAGAGACCGCTTTTCCGTGGATATTGACCTGTAGTGGGTGCGAATCAGCTTTGGAAGAAGAGGAAGGACATTTGACCTACATCGAAAACATGCTCCGCAACGCCCATCGTTTGAATGCGAGCATGAAGAATGTCGTCTATCAAGGTCACAATGAGAAAGCGCATACATGCATTTCAATGTCGAACATACCTGTCGAGGGAATATAGTCGGAGGCAGCCACACGGGTGATATGTCTCAAGAAACTAATGGGATTGTTAGTAACAATTGCGACAAAAATTAAATGGAATCATCTTACAATTCCGACCATTCATCCAGTTTCAACCTCCTCCTTGCGATCAATCCCTTGACAGTCGGATGAGCCCAGAGTTCACGGATATCGTCCTTGGAAGCCTCGAGCATACGGCTGACATCCTGCACGAGAGGATCCTGAAGCTCGTCCTTCTTGAGTTCAAAATCCTCAGTTGGACGCGCACGTTTACGACCCAAAGCGTTCTCTATAGTGCGTGCCTGCCAACCAGTTCGCACAAAGACACCGCCTTTTCCAGACCCAGAAACAGTGACGCCTCCACTGAGCCTATCTGCGAGTGCGCCATCGGCTGCCACGAGTGGTGAGAGACGTCTCCGAAGGCCTGCAATGGTTAGATCGAGAAGCCGCCCCGTTGCCCTGGAACGGAGATGATGAGCGCGAATGAGCGCCATTTGGGCCGAAAGGAGAAGTCATTACAGCTGGAGAAGAAGGACCGGAACGAGAACCATCGACCCATTCTGGCTCCAGGGCTGTCGAACGCGGAATTGTCATCTAAAGAGTCGTCCCAGGACTCCAAAGTGGTCAGAATGTGTTTGATGGAGCGTACGACGTTGAAATAGATAACAGTGCGCCAGGAAGCCCGCTCCTGCTCGAGAGAATGAGGTCTGTACATGAGTTGGAACTGCTTTTGCAGCGTTGATTTGCCGCTTTCAGCTTGACCCAGTAACAGAAGCTAGAACAATACTCAGAGCGTGTCCTAACAAGCGCGAAAAGATAATACCTTTACATTGCCTCTTTTCCTCTTCAAATCTTCTCTTTCCAACCTCAATTCCTCGTCGATCTGCTCGGATATTCGCTTTGCCTCCGCTTCCTGTTCGAGACGAATTTGCCTCTGAAGCTCAGTTTCTGATTCTGGAGGCCTAAGTGCCTCGGTGAGAGGGTCATCTTGGCTGTAAATCGAAGGAGTCCTCATCGCACTGGGAAAAAAAGAGAGCAAGATGAAGGAAGGAAAGAAGATGCGAAGATGCGAAGATCAAATCTGCAGTGCTGATCTCGGCATCAGATGCGCGAATGTCAACAGTCATTCCCACAGATGCAATGGTACTCTTTTCCACGACGTTCCTTCTTCATATGCTAATTTCTATCAGTCAGTAACGCTTCATACGACGCATGGGGAGCTAAAGGTACCATTAAAGCTCTTCTGCGCTTTACATCCATTAACTATCTGCTTTTCAGATTGAACTTTTCTGCGAAAGTTGTCCAAAGGCCGCAGAGGTATTCACCTGTGAATCTCAGAGATACAGGAGCTAATGCAGATCTCCAGAACTTCCTAGCTCTATGCGCATCAAACTACTATGATGGATGCATCTTTCATCGTAACATCAAAGGATTCATGATACAAACTGGTGATCCTGCTGGAACCGGTAAAGGTGGTCAGAGCATATGGGGCAAGCCATTTGCGGACGAAATAAAGTCTACTATCAAGGTAAGCTTGGCTTCAGAGGTTCTTCTAGCCGCTCTAACCATCCGCTCTAGTTCAATTCTCGTGGTGTAGTCGCAATGGCCAACTCCGGCACTGACACGAACAAGTCTCAATTCTTCATCACCTATGCTAAACAACCCCATCTTGACGGTAAATACACCATCTTTGGAAAAGTCATTGATGGTGCCGACTCGACGCTTGACGCAATGGAACGAGTACCTGTCAATCCTAAAAATCGGCCATTGTCGGAAATCAAGTTGACTCATGTGCGTATTGAGCTCTTCGTAGTGACCTACGACGTCCTAATCGTGAATGGTCTTAGATCACTATCCATGCCAATCCAATAGCTGACGCTCAGCTTGTTCGGTGACTGATTCAGGAGGATCCTTGGTTCTACCTAGCTCGGAACTAGCTGGTTGCGGCTAAAAATCTATGTGGTTATACGTATCACTCTATTCCATGTTGTTTTGACCTCGGGCATTTCTTATACCGATTCTTGATTGGTGCTTAACGTTCATGTGAACGATTTGCAGCTTGCATTGGTATCACATATGGTATAATCAGCGCGTTCCTGAAACGCCCAAAGGCTGAACAAAGACACGGCACCCGGGCACGTCTTTTTGGGAGTCGGAGCGTCCTACGCGCGCCAGTGAATTTTGAACTCCTGTGTACCGGACCCAGGCGGTGCCAGTAAGGCAGATTTAACGGACAGACCTGTGCAGATGATGCTAGTAGGTCTCTTCGTTCGGCCCATCCACTCAACGTGGAGGCCAATTTCGCTATCGGGCCCAGGTACAGTGTTAGTAAAACACACTGTATAGTGTGCTCCCCATGCATGGTAATCTTTAATATCATTGAACCTTTAGACCTTTACGTTTTCGGGGCGCGCTTTATCTGCCTATGTCAATTAGACTTCAGACTTCTCGCATACTACAATAGGAATATACACAACGCGTTTCCTCCGAATCCTGATTTCTTCGAGTGCAACTCAATATTTACGACGCGAGGTGTGCGAAGATATACAGACTTCAGAGAAGACTATTTTATGAGTCGGATTTTTTTTTCAGAAATCCTTGGCTATCCGATGTGACTTCGCGGAGTTCAACTTCTGGGGACTTCTGACTGTGTACACTCATATTTGCATGACATTACAGTATTATTTAGCGATTCGGGGCACGAGGAAGAGCAACGAACTGCCCTGCAATTGATCTGAGTTCCATTTTTATGAGTCGTTTCCGAGTCTTCCATTCATTTCCACTTTCCTAGAGGCTCGACCCTGGCGGCCATACTCCCAGTAAGCTAGTATAAGTATGTAAATTGCCGGGAATCCAGCTTATTAACTTTCCTTGCGCGAATTCTTGTTCTCCCTCCACCTTCCTCAGTTCATTACCCTCAGAATGGCCGAACAAGCTCCCACCCACCTTCACCCTCAGCAGCTCATGAACTTCAAAATGGCCCAACCAGCACCATCCCTTCCATCCAATACCACCGTCAAACTCTCCTCTCTCGCACAATGGTCTGTAGAACGTATAGCTGCCATCTTCGAGGCAGCCACAGAGGAGGACGCTCTGAAAGCCATCGCAGAGACGTTCCCCGACGACGTACACGCTTCGCTGAATGGGTCACCTCTTCCCAGACCTATGATTGACAAAGCAGTGTTGGCGATGAGGCCAGGTCCCAAGGGAGGGTTGAAGGTGGTCTGGAAAGAAAAAACGGAGGCACCTACAGACTCCAGCAACCGGGTACGTATTTGACGACTACTGCATTTCACGTCTATTGAAGCAATTTCGCATGTAGAATGGCGCGTTCGGTGGATACTACCATATCACTGGCATATTGAAACCAGACCCCGAAACGAAGCAGCTAGTTCCGTTTGTTAGGCACAAGATAGTGACCGTGAAGTAAGCGTTGTTGCGTCTACTAACATGGTCTCTGAATGTCCCACTTGCAGGATTCAGTCCCAGTCCGAAGACTTGTCGTACGACAGCAGGAAGATTACAGAGCTCGTATACGTAGCTTGCGACCATCCAACGGCGTGAATGAGGGGTACCGGAAAAAGTGTATTTCATTGTGATTGGATAGCGTCATTGTGATTGACGTAGAAATGTTCTGGACCTGTTAGATAGCACAGATATTCTTCGTGTTCCCACTAGGCAGAAAATTAGTGTCTCGATGTTTAAGAAATGGAAAAGATACACTTACATTTCATGCGGGGTAGATGCCTACAAGAGCTTGGTCAACCGGAGTAGGCATTTCTAATCAATTCAACCGCGTCTAGATAACAGTGAACTTGCACAAAATCTTACTCACCAAGGTCAAAAGACTGCTTGGTCACTCTCCTGAAAACGTTTCTTCCAGCAACGTTCCGATATGTTCCATTTAATTTTCCTCGAGAGGTAGTTTTGTAGCATTGCTCCATCACTGCGTCGGCCAAGATTCATCGACTTCAAAATCTTTACAAGGACGCTGGCTCGAGCCTTGATCGTGAATGACTCAGATCGCAAAACAAGACTGAATCCCCCATGCTCGACCTAGCTCGTATGACGGCAGGAAGAGTACATAGCTGGTACACGTAGCGTCTTACAATGGGCGTAAAATAATGGGCACTAGAAAGGGAAACTTTCGACGGTGTCGACGACAGCAAAGAAAAGCAGGAAGTCATATAAAATACATTCGGATTCGAAATCACATACGAGTCTATCATTATAATTAGATAGCGTCATTCTCGACGAGTTTCCCGCAAACGATGTACTTGTTAGAGAAATGTTCAATCCAACCTAGAATTCGGATGAGCTGGGACAACTAAGAAAGCATGAATGAATTGACGTACCCTTCATGTTCTCACTGAATGTCGGAAAGGGAATGGCAGTTAGCGAAGATTAAGGAATGGATGGAAAGGTAGACATACATCTCATCCGGCTGAAGGTCGGTGAGTTTATCAAGAGGTTGGTCGACCGGAGTAAGCATTTCTGTTGGCGTGTCAAGATCAGGCCATGGAAAGAAACTTGCACGCAATCTTACCAATGTCAAAAGATTGCTTGGCCATTCCCCTGGACGCATCCCTTCCAGCAAAGTTTCCATACATTCCATCTAATTTGCATCATCAATAAGTGCATATTGAACGACAACAAACCAACTTACTAGGACCATAAAAGTTCCTTCCAGCAGTTACATCAAACACAATGCCATTAATCGCCAACAGAATCCTTCCATTGTCTTTGCCGCTGAAAGGCTCCAGAGTCTTTGCAGTATAAACTTTGAAGAGAACTGTGGGTTGGTGAGTTTTGGGCAGCCATGAGTATCCGCCCCGAAACTCGTGAGGGATCTCTTTTGGCGGTGACGCCGAGGGAAATACGATACGTTGGACAGAGTAAAGGATGAAAATGAAAAGAGCAGTGTTTACAGGCGTTCCAATGTCGAAGGCCATGGTGGTGAGAAGAAGACGTACGGGCGCTTATAATTAGAAATCGCGTTCTTGCTCACGACCTTCATCTCGATACTCAAGTCGATATTTGATCACTCAAACTATTCTGGTCTTGCTGAATCTGGACAGAATATAACTAGCTTTTCCCATCTATTCTGACCGCCCTGTCAGGTCATCGCTGTGGAAAATATTCGCCTCATGACGCCCTTGCATGCTCTTCCTTTCCTTTCCGAGGTCTCATGATGATGAATAGATTTTGCTCAACGGTCCGACCATAGAGCTCATAAGCCATAAGAGTGGGGTGTCATGATCCTGAAAATATCGCGTCCTTCGACTGACCATGATCCTTGCTAAGTCTCTTTCGAATATTCTCATACTAGGCGCTGGCTTGCTCTCTGTGCATGCCATCCAAGTACTTAACGTTACAAAACTTGGTCCTGATCCGCAGACGGTGAATCGCTTGAATGGAGAATCATTCCAACAAGACGCGCTCGTTTCTTTCAACGGCTTCCAATACGGCGTGTTGTGGGTAGCGACACCTTCCAATGCCTCCTGTCAGACATGCTGGTGTAAGGAGGAGGGCTCTTCCCGATGGTGACTGGGAAGGCTTTGAATTCACCGATTATGCCCAAACTGACGATGATGGCCACGATATGTATGTTCTCGATCCTTGTCATTTCTCTTGATTTATCGAGTGCAGTATTTCGTTGGGAATCTCGCGGGGCGATGGAAGCCTTCATTTGTCTTGGGACCAACATGACAACCCGCTGAACTATCGATCCTCTGTTGCCGGCGTCGCGACCAACCCCACCGCCATAAACTTCACAGCGGACTTGTTTTCTCCACTCACTGTAAGTGCATCTGTCATTGGCTTCTCAGTCTTCGTTTAACTCACAGCCGTATTACAGGATTTCCTGCCTGGTTTGGAAAACCTCGATAAAAATATTTTTTTCATCAATGTCACCTACCCTCGCTTTCTCCAGATTCCAAACGCTACTGACCCATCGCCCGATCTCCTCATGGAGTTCCGTGTTGGACAATCTGGCGAAGGTGATGACTGGCTGTACCACTATACACCTTTCTCCAACTGGACGCTGATTGGGCGTTATCTTGAGGTCAGTAGAAAGATATCCTTCGCCCAAGTATAGATAAAGCTGACGATGAAGTGATTCAGGGTGTAAACAGTATGTTATGTTTCCTCTTGTATCGAGCGTTATTCGAAGGCTTCATGTGAACCGTTTCTCAGATAATGCCTATATCAATGGTTTGGATTTCTCTAGCAAAAATGTTCTGGAGACTACATGGTACGAAAGTTGTTCTTGGCCGCAGTCACATTTATGGAAAGCTTGCGTAGGACATACCGTGACTTCGTCAACACTAATGGTCAAGACGTCGCCGTTGAAGCTGGTCCTAATGAACCTAGCAATGTAGAATGCATTTGTCTTTATTCAATTCCAGGTAGTAAACTCACGTTTCCACTACAGAATCATGATATGGACTTTGCGTACAGTCGAGACTTGGGTTATACATGGCATAACACCTGGGGACAAACGATCGCTAATCTCACCATCCAATCACCAATTCTACCGAATTCGCCAGGCATAACCGTATTCAGTATTCCAAAATTTAGGTGAGCTTTCTCAGTAGTAAAGTCAGATCATGGTACTAATGATCCCGAACGCATAGCGGAATCTTAAACCAGGTAAATCAAAACAAATGGACCTCAGATTCACTTGCCTGACTCTGTTAAACAGGAAGCCCAGGTTATCGATAGCTCCGATCGAATGCATGTTCTTAACAGAGAGAATACTACGGTATCGAGCAGTGGTCAGTCTCTTCTCTTTTGAATACAACTTTGCCTGACCTCGGGATGTTCCTTTAGGTATCACTACTGGCGTAGCACCACCAACGAATGGACGCGCACTCCTTTACCCTTGTCTCTTGCCGCTCATTCTATCAACAATATAACCAGAACTCCCACTAACATCGGCAAGAGAGGAAAGCTCATTGCACCCACAGGATCCGACATGCTGTTAGCGCTCCTGCCCGATAATGCGCCTAACTCCACCGGTCTCAGTATAATAGGCAGCACCTCGCGGGGGGATTTTCGGGATTGGAAGATCCTGTGGGAGGTCGCTAGCGGGTGCGGCTGGGAGCCATTGTTCGATCGCTACCGATTGAACTTGGAAGATGGAGGAGATGGCGTGTTGAGCCTCTACTTGATAAACGGTACGGAGGTGGTTGTCACAGATTTCGATCTCCAACTGGGACCTGTAGGCGTTTGATCAAGGCTCTAGGCGGTGGAACTCAATATCTTTGTATGTCCGTACGGGTTCACAAAATATGTCAAGTTTATCCAGTTCATTCTTGGACAAGTAAGACTCGATACTGGCGTACCTCAATATGTCCAAAATCTCTTCATGACAAGGAACTGAGGTGGGACTTGGACAAGCCTGCCATGAACAACGTTTGTGGACTGAGGTAAAATGCTCGGTGAGTCCAGCAGCGAAGACGTTGCTATGTATGTTCTCTACAATTTCAGGATTCCCATAAATCGTTTGCGGAACTTCAAACTCCACTTGAATTTCTCTTGATGAAAGATCATGATGCTAAGGACATTTCTCTATACCGCAATCTGCCCTCCTTACACGAGAGGAACAATCTGCCAAATTCAAAGCAGATAGATCATCAGTTCGGCGTCACAAAATTTTCCGATGGCTAAGCAGCTTGTAATCTTCACTCAGTTCTAAGGGTAACCTTGGAGATGAAGAGGGATCTGCCATTACTAAGACTTGTTCAAAGATACTGAAAGAAATCTTACAAAGACTCGGCAGCCTGTTACTCGTACAGTTACTGAATGGTGGAAGAGTGCGACGAGTTTCCATGAATTCTAATTTCTAATAGTTCCGAGGGTGTCAGGACTAAGAATAAAAATACCTGTACATAGACTACTCATCCTATGCTGCTCAGTAGCAAGTAATGGAGTGATCTGTATCTACCCGAACTTTAAACTATCTGCGCAATTAAGGAAAGGCGATGTGGGCTTTGATCCCTCCTCCGAGCATTGTCAAAGCACTGTTAGCAGAAATTGAGCCGAGGAATCCGTTCTTGCTGTGTTGTGACTTGTCAACTGCTCGGGAACGGCGGGCGCACTTTTGAATACCGACGATTGATTACTCAAAAAGGCGAAACCGATAACCTTCACGATCGAGTTCAACTTCCGTTCCGATCATGATCGATCAATGCAAGACTCAAGTATACATTCGCGCCGGCTTCCTCTTTTTTTGTGTAACAGTATCGCAAAGAAAATGTCGATAGTTTTACAATACGGTGTACATTGATGTGTGATATATCCAAACAGTTGAAGCTAAAGGAAAGTATGTAGCAAGAGGGAGTGGATTGCTGTCCGGGATGTGGAAAAGAAACAAAATATAGAAAGAACAAGTCCCAGAAAGCCGCAAGTCCATGAGCTTGAGATATAAAAATATTATCTAGCAGTGTAAGAACCAGTAAAGTAAATAAGACCGTTATGTACAAGTAGACGAAAAATGATAATAATTATAAATATAATGTAAACTGTCCATGAAAAATATGTGAAGATAAGTTACAGCACTGGTGAAAGAATGACGATCGAACAAGTCGTACAAGAAGAAAGATTATTAGAGATAAAAGTAAGTTAACGTTACCAATCATACGGCGCGTTAAGAAGAAAACACAAAGGAACGAATTATTACGCGAAGGGAAGAAGAGAGGTTCAATCGTCCTCTTCTTCTTCCTCGTCTGCCTCGCCTTCTTTGCCACTACCGCCCTTCCATTCCCTCTCCCACAGCGGTTGTGGATCTGAGGGTGTCCCGGAAGGATGGTTGGGAGCAAGTGAGGCTCGCGCGCGCTCTAAGCGAGAAAGAAGATCCTGACGGTCACTCAAGAGCTCCTTGATGTACTCGATAGCTGAAGGTGGTGTCAGACCTTATTTCAACCGACAAGATGGGCGACTTACTCTTTCCCAGCACAATATTTTCGCTTCTCGGTCCCGCTCGACCGTCGATTTTCTCCCCGGTACCATCATCAATTTTTGCTCGTCTACCTCTCTTTGGCTTCTTTCCATTTCCGTTGGTTCCATCTGCAGCCAACTGAGCCCCCTCCTCTAGTCGAATAGCCTCCCGAAGAGCAGGTACTGTTTCACACAGAGCCTCATACCCTCGACGAATATTAGCTCGTCGTTTTTGCTCTGACTGGATGTGGTTTGCCTTTTTCTGGGATGGAGAGAGAAGTGACGTTTTAGTTGGAAGTGATGAAGTAGCCGGCGGAGAAGGACGTGAACGTTTATTAGATGGGAGATAGGACATGGAATCTAATCCGCGTTTGTTGGAGCCAGCTCCAGGCGACCCTGAATTTTGTAAGGATTCAGCTGAATTAGTGGGGGAAGGAAGAGTCGAGGTGCTCGAATTTCCGTGGCCACTAGAGCTCGCGAACGAGAATGAGGATGATGACGCCGGTGTGGGCGGAGATCCCATCGAACTGAAGGACGACCGCATGTTCGATCCGGTACGCGGATCTTGACCAAGTGTATGTGAAGGGGTGATGGATATTGGCTGAGGCAGATGACCATGGTTCATCGAGTGTGAAGGAACAGAATGAGAATGAGTAAGAGGAGGATGTGGTGACTGGGAGCCTTGTTTAAGAAAAGGGAATGCTTCATTTTGTGAGCGCTGCTGATAGAGGTCTGGCTGCTGTCGATGATTCGGTAGTTCATAGCCATACTGTGATGACTGGTGGTTCATAAAGTTATAAGAATGCTGCTGCTGCTGCTGCTGATACTGATGCATCACTGGAGCAGAATTCCAGGCGTCTGCGTCAAGAGACATTAAATCTTTGGTAGCTTTCGCTAAAGCTTCCCGGCCCTGTAAATGAGGAACATCTGGCATATTGTGGCCTTGGGCACCATTGTTATAAGCTGACCAATCTGCGTTGTGAACGTTTCGCATATCGTTCGATTCGTTATAGTCCATGGAAGATAGGAATGTCTGAAATGCTTGGGATTCTGAAGGAGTTAAAAGGTCAGACATGATTGATGATTGTTGGACGAGAATAGCCAGATCGGGCAGCGGGAATAAAGGACGATGAGAGGGAGAAAGAAATAAAAGAGGGGGTTGGTTCGAAAGATTTTGATGGT
Organism: Gymnopus androsaceus JB14; assembly: GCA_009733575.1. Taxonomy (NCBI): domain Eukaryota; kingdom Fungi; phylum Basidiomycota; class Agaricomycetes; order Agaricales; family Omphalotaceae; genus Gymnopus; species Gymnopus androsaceus. Next base: position 148,449 of record ML769430.1, read on the forward strand.
GAAAGCTCTGGTAAAATACAGTTGTGTTGCAACCCCGGATTCGGGCGCATGATCACCCCGCATCCGTTTCCAACCGGTTGTTTTTCTCACAAACTTCCATCTTCTGACCATTCTTTCACTTGTCGGTTTCGGTTGTTATGTTCTTCTGTACCTCAAAACAACCCTCAGGTACTGAGCCCAATGCCTTTTGCTCTGCTGTCGTTTCTAGGTGCATAGGTGCAACCAAGTATACACTGACACTCCGGTTTGATGCCTTCCTGCCCAAACGTATACTCTTCACATGGCAACTAATAAACTAGCCGCTCGCGTGCACGGGCGTGGAAGCGCTGGCTATGCCTTTGATATATTACAGCTGCGGTATCTGTAAATCCTGAAGTACTAGTTGGCCAGTGTACAGACTCGCTCGTCGCGCTGGCTACAGTACAGTGGGGTTTCTTCTTCAACTTGTCTCTGCTCTAGTGGGTCTTTTTAATATCTGCAGCTAAGTTATAATTGAAACCTTCTTACGATTGGTGGATATGGAAATCTCTCCAAAAATCCCGATTTAGAACTTTGAGCGATTCTACTTGGGGACAGAACTACGTCACCTTGTTACTTTATTGAACTCACTGCTTGGCGAGGCTGCAGTACCAGTGACGGCGGGCACAAAGAATAATCCGATCTAATGAATTCATCCTACGATAAGTACACACTGTCCGTGCGGACCGTGTATCCTTTACTCATTCAGTAAGACCAGTGGGTTGGTTTCGTGTCGCAAAGGAGCTTCGTTTTCGTTTGATGATCATTTGAGTGACTGACCTACCCATATGCATTCCTTGCCTTGCTGATGCTTGGGCGCCCTCTAGTCTATCTCCTACCTTGGTATAGCGCTGGGATGCAAGCGTTCCGACCGAGGGGAATACACAAATAAAGTTCGGACATTCCAACTCAGAGTCCAATTCGGATTGGATTGTATCGCAACGTTGACATTTCTCTCTCAGGACGAGGCCGGCTAGTGCTAGTCGCCATGCTACTCAAAACTATATGTATGGCGTGTCCTCTTTCCTAACTGATTAGCTTTCCATACCTCGTATAGTTCGCAGATCAATCGTTTTCTCAATAAATAAACACTCTATGTCCTATGTCCGATGCCATTTTTCACTCATGAAAGCCACATCTTCACGACGTGACGAGGATCCACATTTCTCTCATTTCCCCGAGTTGGGTTTCGTGGGGCGTGACGGCGTGGGTTTTCTTGGACGGATATCAACAAGAACCCTGTTCTACTCACTATTAGGTAGTCTTTCGAACTTGTACTCATTGGAGGACAATGATATCGGATATACTTTCATCTAGCGAATGTTCATCTCATGTACCCGAGGTCTTTGCGTCCAGGGCAACAAGGGAAAGTCCGAATCCTCATCTCAGAGTCGTTCTTCATTGTGCGTACATCGGCTGGGTTTATTGTCGCTACTTTGTAGCCTACGAGATGGTGGACCCTCTTGCGGCTTCTCTACATACATTGCATCATGATATAGATTGAGTCGACAGGAATTCTAATATGCTTGGGTCTTCAACGGCGCCCTGATTATCTTTCCTTCCTTCCAGACCAAGAGTTTGAATCTAAGTTCACGAAGACGCTTTATCTTATGTCTGGCCATACATTCAGTGGTCAGTCCACTGCGTCGTTTCGTCTTGGCATGGCATCCTACAAAGTAATTACTTTCAATTGTTTACTTTCATTCTAATGCACTCTGGCTCTTATAATTACCTTTAAATGCTTGTCAATGCCTATAAGTATTCTCTATAATTTCCCGTGTAATCTGTCTGTAATTATACAATCGACAGCTCTAATAAATGTCTTTTCAGCACCGCACTTCGTGTATCCGCGATTCTTTCGCATTCTCAAACGATATACGTGTTTCCTTTAGTAGAATGCTTGTGCATAGACATCGGTGGGTTCTCAGTTCTGCAAAGTATCATATACAGCGTATACTTAGCTTGCCGAAAACGGCTTGAGCCTATAAGTAAATTGTCACTGCTCCCGCTTCCGGCTCGCATGCCAAAATTCAGATTTTCGGTGTATCAATACATTCAGTTCACTCTTGGTTCGCTCAGTTGCATTAATCCTCAAAGGACATCGGCATCGAATTCCTAAATCAGGTCTCATCTATGCGCCTAAAACACGAGGCCTAGGTCCATGATAGGAACTGAGATTGTTTGGCAGTGAGTTAGCAGTTGGCATTGGATTGATTTTGAAGGTACAAACCTGCTCTCGCATCTTCGCATTGAGGGGCGGTCCCTAGAGATCATGGGTATGTTATTCCTTCCATGGTGCTATGCGGAGGTTTGAAGTGAGTCCTAAGCGGTCCTCACATTAGAATGATGTGCTTACCATGGAAATACAATATAGTTTACCTCGTCAAAGGATCGAGTTCAAAAATACCAAGTAGATTAAAGTAGATTAAAGTAGGGAAAAATCAATGAAACACAGCCTCAGACATATTGCTGAGGCTTCCTTCGATATAAGCGGGGAAAGCAGTTGAGGAAGAAGATTGAACCGACAAAACTGCTGTATTGGTGTATATTCGTTTTGGTTCGCTCAACAACTCACTTAAAGCAGAAGACGGTGACCGTCGTCGAGGCTTACTGTAAAGAACTAGGTATGATCTTACCTGATTTCGGGAACGTCGAATACTTACTCATACAAGTGGTTCAGAATGATACATTGCAAGCAATTCAGTATATGCATCTTGAGTAGACTGGGGAGTGGGGGAAACGTGCAGCTGTGTTAGGCGTGTGTTAGGCGTGTGTTAGGCGTGTTTTCAACGTGCTCGCTCCCGACTTTCTGGAAAACGGGTGTGCTACCTAGATAATTCCATGGACGCGGTCTCTCATCCATGACCGATTATTACAGCACCCGGGTAAAAGGGGTAGCACGAAAACAACTGAAGCCACAAAGGACCGATCGGCGGATTATTGGAGAAAATTCTTCGACATACCTGGGCTTGAGGATGTGTGGAGCTGATACTCTAATAGATAGATTAAAAGTTGGAGAAAAAAGCTGTTCAAGCTCTTGAATCTTCGCGATCGTCCGTCCGAATCACATCATAATCATGAATCGGATACCCGAACATCTTGCTCCCCTGTCGAATATTCAGCAAAATAAACTGACCAGTGAGAGCGAAAGAGAAAGGGAATATTTGGCGCCCGTCTGTGTCGCGGCCCGCAACTGGCTACTAGCGTCTATTTGTCTCTTGCGCATACCACGAAATGGCCGATTCAAAACGCAAATCGCAAAATTCCGATAAAAGAAGGAAGAGAAGATATCTCTCGGTAAGTCTGTTCCGTCTTCTGCAAGATTTTCACTACGATGCTGAAGGTTTAAAAGGACGGAATGTCGAGCAAAAAACATGTTGAGGGACCTGGAGTTTGGGTAAGCTGTGAGTACACTGATCTTAAACGATGGCTGCATCGCTGACTTGACTTTTTAACTAGGTGTCAAAGGAAAGGAAAAACAAACAGTCGGCGAGCTGTATGATCTTTTTGATTCGGTAATGGGGTGGAAATGCTGGAAAATAGGTTCTTTATTGATCAGGCCATAGGTTGCTGCAGATCTATGGCCGATAGACACACCAGGTCTGTCGGACAACTCTGAGGATGAGGATGGAGGAGAGCTCTCCATTGAAGATCAAATCAACTCTGAAGTTACCGCGTTTAAACGTCCCAGGTCAGAACAGAGATTTGGTGAGTAAAATAAGGAATGGGCACAGTGATTCCTCTCCTAAATCTGATTTTTTTTCCAAAACAGCCAGCTGTCAAACAAGTACACCATGCGGTATGCAGCTCCACTTCCTAGTTCTAAGTACCAAACTTACATGCGTAGTGGTGTTTATATCTTGCAAGTCTCCCGTTGATCCCGTCCAACTAGTGGAAACGCACATTCGTAACGTCAAGGCTACCGGTGTAACACGGACGCGGTAAAGCCTTTAGCAGGGCATGAGTCCTAATTTTAAGGGTGACCGTTGATTTCAGGTATACACATCGATTTGTCCCGGTCTCTGCGACATGCTATGCCAGTTTAGCTGATATACAAGCATTGTGCAAAACGATTCTGGAACGTTGCCTTTCCCAGGATTCTGAAGAGTCTTCACATACCGTAAGTCGCAATGCGTTCTCAACGAATTGTAATGCCTCAAGCTTCTTCCTTACTTCTAGTACAAGATTGAACTACGGATGCGGAATCACACTACTTTAGCTAGACTCGCGGTCATACAGGCTATTGCAGAATGCGTTCCGGACAGGTATAAGGTTGACCTGTCGGATCCAGATATGTTTATTTTAGTTGAAATGTTCAAAGTGAGTTCTTTGCATTGGTACCAAGGGAACATATGTAATGTGCTTTCAGAGTGTTTGCGGAATGTCTATCACCAAAGACTATTATACATTGCACAAATACAATGTCGTGGAACTTGCTAACGACAATGCTAAAGCGGTCCAGGAGGAGAGCCGAGTCCCGCAGACCTGACAATAGATGGTTACACTGTGTAGGATTGCCCCAACCAAAATGTACATGCAAATTAAACGAGATCATTACATACAGTAGGCAGACCCAAAAAGATAGTTATGTCCAAAGCAACAGCCCACGAATACAAATCAGCAATACGACAAACTAGTAGACAAGGCCTGTGGGGCATACTTGGGTCCATTTACCCAGGAATCTGTCGGACAAGTCAGCCCTCTGCCATTTCGAGATATCGTTGGTATCTCGTATCGAGGGGTCAAGTCGGAGTTCATGGTGTTGAGTTGCGAGTAAGAGCCGAACGAGCTTGACCAGTCGATGTCGCCGGAGTTCATAACCCCCGTATTCCAGTTGCGTTCCGGAATAGAGGCCAAAGGTTGGTCATTCATCTAAGAATGAAAGATCAGAGCGGAAATTACTGATAGCGAGACAAAAAAAACTAACGAAGGAAAATCCACTCATCGTGTAGGCTGGTACCGCGGGTAGCAACTCGGTACTCGATTCTGGATATGTGAAATTATAGACGACAGAAATATGTGCGTGGTCGTTCGAATCACTTGAAGCTATCGGGGAAGCAATATACAAAGTCTGGACAATAGTAAAACGAGTAGGTGCTTTCCCAAGATTAGATGCAAGACATAAAAATTGATCTCATTAAATCGCAACTCACTGGTACTTTCACAGAGTGACTGCCAGAGGCTAGGAACCAAAGAAACGCCGTACAGGCTTCCAGAGCTTCTTGTACGAGGGTACTCCGTCAAAACGGCAGATTCGGTGTGTATGGGTAGTCCAGTGTTATCGGCAAACACGGAGAAAGAACAACGACGCTCGAGAGAATAAGGTGAAGCGAAGGTAACCGTTGGCTCTAGATTCGATAACAATCCGGCGTTCATGGAATCAAAGCACGAGAGTGGCGGGTTAATGCCCGAAGTTGGTGCAAGATGGATGACCAGGGGCATGACCTTCTCGGTTGTTTACAATGTTGATGACTGGTGGTAGAGAAGACCACGATAGTCGCTCCAAGACAATGTTCACCCAGACGGGTTTTCCATCAGAAAAACTGCCTTGAGACAGTCGCATTTCCGGAGCAGGAGATGGGGAACCGCTGTACGTGGATCCACCTGAATCTCCGTCATTCTCAACATTGCGGCGAGAAATTAATTGCATGACTGCAACCATAAGTTTAGAACTTTCATTCATAATCAAAGATAACGACACAAACTTTTATCGCTCTTGCAGGTATCTCGTAGCTGCTGGAGACGACTACCAACTTGTTTTGGAGTCCTTCGCTTTCCAGCAGTTTCGAATATGTAGTCCGAAATGAAACGGTTTCTCATGCTGAAACGACCCAAAGTCTTGCTTGATCGCGAATCGTCGGGTCTGTACTTCTCCAGCGCTATTGAAAATCAGCAACTCGTCATGGTATGAGGAGGAAGATGGAGGTTTACCTTCGATTAGAGCGGCCTCCCTGTTTCATAAAAAATTAGGAACATAGATAATGCCATGAAGATGGTAGACATACAGATGAGGGGGCCAAACCGCTTCGCCTCTACCCTTTAACGTTTTCCAACTTCGTCGTCCGGTCGCTACAATTTGAGCGGCATCGCGCGTCTTCTCCTCCACCGAAGGAGTGTATGACAGATCTTCGACAGTGGACATGGAGACATAACCAGTATGCGGCTTCTTAGATGAGTTGGTCTTGCGAGAGCTGTGGTCAGAGTAAGGAGCCATCGTATGAACAAGGGGGTTAGTGCACGGTGCAGGGAAGCAGGGTCCCCTGTTTTAGAGTTTTATAACCGTCAGGGAGATTCAATCGATTTAGCCCAAATCCAGAATCCATATGTGCTTTGTCACGAGGAATCACAGATCCGCAGACTATCGAAAAATTTCAGTACATAATACTAGGAAGAAAAGGGAAACATAACGTTCAAACTGATGCAGATGATTGCCTGGCACAAGAGAAGCCCATTTCGTTACGCCTGTTTAAGTTTGAAGTGTCCAACAAGGAATTTGTTAAGCCCTTTACTATATTGGATGACTGCCCTTTATTCAGCACAATTCAGCGAGTGGCGTCCTCGAAGTATTATCCATTGCAACAGGGCTCAGAGTACCTCTGAATACTACAATCAGCACTCCAATTCCAGAAACCAGGGATAGCGAAACTCAGATTCCAGTGTTCAAAAAGAGGTAAAATCCACCATTTAATATAACTTTTTGATCGGTTTCTTTGATAGTATGGCATTGGTTAGAGCTGAGTTGTTACTTCCAGTTCTGGATGAGCCTCGGACGAAGATTTCTGAAGCGTTTGTGATATAGTATGATTATTTCAGTCCCCTATCAGCATTCGTTGCGTCAACGTCCCTTGAGATATGTCGTAGCAAGCCTGAATAAGTATGTAGTTCAGCACGGGAGCTTTCTAAGTATTTAACTCACGGTGAAGATTCACAGTATCATTCAATGTAGCCGCGAATAAAATGAACCGAATTGGATCGTCTAAACGACGCGACGTGAACCAAGCGGTGGTTCAAAAAAGACATTGATTAACACGCCACCGGATCTGTTATGGCCCGGGAGCTGACATCAGCCCTATGCTAACCTCCTCCACCTTGAGCCTTAATCTTTTACAAAAATGCAGAGCCTTTTCTGTCTCAGCCCGATGGTTGGATCACTATAAGACCTTGGGAGTTGGTCCACAGGCAAGCAAGGCGCAAATCAAAGTAGGATATAAATTCCGAGATGAAAAGATATTCAGGTCGCTTATCACGACATTCTAGTCTCATTTTTACCAGGTACCTTGATTCAGGAGACATTCTACATCTTCTCTCTTGATTGAACGCTTTTCAGTTGAGCAAGAAACACCATCCTGATGTTTCAAAGGACCCAAAGTCAAAGGAGATATTCGCTGCAATGAGCGCAGCCTATTCGGTACTAAATGATGACCGTGAACGGTACGCATCCGGTACTATACGACTTGCCTGGACTTTATGACAAAACTTCTTGCTTACTAGCCGCGCGTATGACAAAAAGATACGACAGGAGCATAGGCCTTCTTCGCCCCACAATCATGCAAATGCTCATCCAGCCGCAAATCACAATGGGGAATGGTCCAGACGACGTCCCGGTGCTACGTACGCCTGGGCACGCAGACAGCCTCCTCCGCCCCCTAGGCATACTTCAAGCCCGAACACGGCGAGACCGTCTGGTCACAGTTCCACACAGAAGGATCCCAGTGGATATGCTAGTGCGTCTGCCACGCATGCAAATGTAGCGACGGATGGAGGCAAGAGCCTGTTTCGAAGACGAACAGAAGCGCTTCATAGGGAACGAGAGAAGATAGAAGCAGTCTCTAGCACATTAAGAGCTTTACAGGTTTTCCTGGCTCTGGTTCTCATTTCGGTTTTTGCTGCACCATCTATGGGTGTGACTCGGTACGTGGCTTGCTTATTGAAAGCGTTTCTGACTCTGACTGGTGCGGTAGAACGACTTATTTACCTTCAGGGCAACTGAACCAACGGCGGTCAGACGAGGAATCCACTACAGATACAAAAGAAGATTCAGATCCAACTTTTCATACAGCTTTCAAACCAGACTGAACAAGAAAGCTCTTCCAATATTAATGTTCCATCTATTACACCTGATCCTCTCATTGATGCTTTTCATATTATACCTCGAATCCGCATGGTCACAGTGAAATCGAGTCTTCTGGAGCTACAGTCTCAGCACCTTACCTGTGCGGCGATATCGTAGTATCTGAGTACAACAGAACGCCAAACTTGGGGCGCGAAGCTTCTATGACCGTTATGTGAAGCCAGAAAGCTGTTGAATAGTTGGTAACTCGTCGGTTGTCAAAATAGAAGCGCGTTGAGTTAGACGCTTCAATCTGAATATGGAGACAAGACTGTAGAATAAGCATTCGACCATATCGCGCGAATCATGGACACGGCATAGGATAAACAGTATCTGCATTGGAAACGAGTTTCATTATTAGCCTCCACTGTATTAGAACCATATGACGGTAAAGTTTGTGGTCGCCAGAGCTCCGGTCATAATCTATCCCGCGAACAAAAGCGACGTAGATAGGCTTATTCCAGAGGTGCGCGCGAAAAAGGAAATGCATTAACCAACAAATCTGACAGTGGAGGAAGCACCAATGTTTGAATGATTGCAACCGAGAGACCTACGTAGATTGGGATACAGTATTGCAGTGTAAAGACTAAAGCTATATGAGAACCAACTCACACATTTGTCTATGGCCTTCTCAGAAAGATCACCAAAAGTACATATGGAAACTCAGAGGAAACTATACCTTTGGAAGTATCAATTTACGAGCTTTCTCCGTCTGGGCGCCACTGAGAGTGTCGATTTCAACTCCGATTCTTCCTCGCAAGCGATCGTATTTAGTCGGTTTTCTATCCTCGAAGCTGTTGCTAAGTGGAAGTGACAGAATTGTCGATTGCCTGACCCTGACCAGGAAAAGTCACCCTCAAAATACAGCCTAATTCAAATCCACGTACGGAGAAAGTTGAAGGACTGTCGAGCGAGCTCACCTTTCACATAAACCTTTGGATGCAAGCGAGTAAGCTTGGTACGTCTAGCTTGAGGTCTTTGAGTGGAGTTTGGAGTTTAGGTTGTCTCCCGCGTGCAAGTGGAAACGCGACAGAAAGTCTAATAAGGTTTGCGGTTTCCAAGAAGAATGCCTGTTGACCGAGGAAGACACATACTGGTTAGGGATTCAAGTTGGAACGACTCATTTCCCTCTGCAATTTGTTGCCAGAACCTATAGATGAAGGGCAAACAGCCACGTACGGTGAATAGCGGGAAATTAAGATACTCGGAGCTTTCTCTTGTTGTAGGCTTCGGTAATTCACAATCGCAATCGGCTGTCTCCAAAATCGGCTGTCTCCAATTCCAGGAGTTAGCGGTGAGTGTCTCAGCTGAAGATTCCAATAAGGTGGGAAAAGAAAACGCGTGAGGTCACAACAAGTCACGCGCATCGTCTTCTTCTCTACGTTGATCTTCATTTGCCACAATGTCTCTTTGGGTTGATCAAGTCTGTCCTTTTCTTCTTCTAAATTTTCTCTTAGCCTGAATACTGTTACAGTATCGTCCTCGCTCATTAGAAGATCTTCATTATCACCTTGAACTTTCCAACCGACTAAAGTCACTGGCAAGTTCATTTTGGTAGCGCCGCGACACAGATTCGGTATTCAGATCAGCATGTTTTAGGCTTCTTCTGGTGACTTTCCGCATATGCTATTCTATGGTCCTTCTGGAGCAGGAAAAAAGACGCGCATTACTTGTACATTGAGGCAGTTGTTTGGAGCTGGGGTAGAAAAGGTGTGTCGCTTGTAGTTTGTTCAAAACCCATCTTACTTAGAACATTCTCCATATTGTAGCTCAAAATCGACCAGAGAGTTTTTCTTTCTCCCTCAAAAAGGAAGATCGAAGTGAACATTGTGCAGAGCAATTTTCATATCGAAATTACGCCTAGGTTCAAGCGACAAATCCTAGTAAATCCTTCCATTCTAATATCTCTTCTAGTGAGGCCGGAAACTATGACCGTGTGGTTATACAAGAACTTTTGAAGGAGATTGCGCAAACGCAACAGGTCGATTTGAATGCAAAGCAAAGATTCAAAGGTGTGCTTCCTGTCTCGTAAATTTTCAAGCCGATTGGCTGAATAGGAAATTAGTGGTGATTATTAACGAAGCCGACTCTTTATCAAGAGATGCACAAGCGGCTCTTCGTCGGACAATGGAAAAATACATGTCAAATATGCGTATCATCCTCTGCGCCAATAGCACAAGTCGATTGATTGCCCCAATCAAGAGTCGATGTCTTCTCATGCGTGTTGCTGCTCCTAATGCAGAAGATGTAGGCCTAGTGTTGTCTGGAGTGGGCCCCGCTCTGATGATTCCGTATGATAGATGCAAGCGGTTATGCAACATGTGTCAAAGCGTGCTGGATTTGACCTACCTCCAGACGTCGCCGGGAAGATTATTGATGACTCTGGTGGAAATCTCCGCAAGGCTATATTATGCCTTGAAGCCCTCAAAATGCAGTCGTGAGTCACCTTCGCAAGATAAATGTTTGCAATCAGTGTTGTTGACCAGTTGTATCAGACCGGACCTGTCGGGCGCGCTCACGATTGCGAAGCCCGACTGGGAGACCTATTGTCACAAAGTGGCGGATCTTATCATCAGCCAACAGTCCCCCGCTCGTGTAATGGAAGTTAGGCAAAAATTCTATGAACTCTTGAGCCATTGTATACCCCCGACGATCATTCTAAAGGTAAGACTTAAAGCGTCAATTTTCTCTGACTCTTCATTGATATCGAATCAGACGGTAGCAGACCGAGTTGTGGAGAGAGTCGATGAAGCCATCAAAGCGGACGTTATGCATTGGGCTGCTGTATACGTGAGCAACATTCATACCCTTTATCGACCTTGTGTTTACACTATCTGCTTGTAGGAGGTGCGGATGCGCACTGGCTCCAAAAAGATTTACCATCTGGAAGCTTGGGTCGTGAAGGTCATGAGCCTGTACAAGGTAATCACCGCGTTTATTATTTATGGCCATGGTTACTGACCATGTGCTTCTACAACAGCACTTCTTATTCGACATGGATTTGACTGGGTTCGATGACTGAAATGTCGGAGTAGTGTTGTTGATGGTTGATGCCGTTTAACTCGTCTGTTTAACTATTCCTTTTTCATCTGTAATTTATACCGTCTATCAATGTATACTTGGAGGAGTTAGTACCCGGCGGCTTCTGTCGTCGATAAATTAAACAAGCACGTTTAACCAGCGTTGTGCGCACCGAACAACGTGTTAGACTGGAGGCGCATGTAACCGAAAAGAGAACAAGGTGAAATTATGAATTCGGTACGGCGAACTCCTCGTCCACAGAGTCCATGAAATCCAGTAAGCTGTAGTTAGATAGAATTAAAATTGTGAACCAATTCGAATTCATCAGTTTCTTACGAGCTGGTGTCTTTTGACGGCGAGCTGTTTGCCCAGGTCAGTCTTTAGTCGATCGCGAATATGGATTAATTTATCGGTAAAGTGTTGAATAGCAGTGCGGGCAACAGCTGCATCGTCTGGTGGGGTATGTAAAGGACTGCAGGATGAATGAAGAGCCGGACAAACAGCATGGCAAGGAACAGACATACTTGTTCTGGGAGGCGTTATAAGCGGCACAGCGCAGTATACCTGACGAGATGTTAGGACTCGGAGTAAGAGGATCAACAGATTTGTCCATACCGAAAGCTCCTATCGCATCCAATCGGTCTGCATCTTGAACGCAATGGAGCTCTACACAGCTATCGTGCCATTCACTCCACTGGTCAGCAGCTTTTAATTTCGTTTCTGTAGACCAGGATACATTGTCTACAATCAGAGCAATCAGACGCGCTCGGCCGTCTGCGATAATGTCTATGTTAGATTCCTTGGCTGCTGCTTGAAATAACGGGAGGAAAAAGGAGTAGGGGTCTGCCGCTTCCTCTGATTTAACGTATTTCTTATCTAGCACGTCGTGAAGAAGAGCAGCTAGAATAAGATTTAATTTTTCTTTGTTCACGACCTAGAAACGAAGCGGATACACACCCAGCTCCACAATCAATAGATCTGGTTGGGGGGTGGAGACAGTCGCAATACGCATTGCAGTCTTTCTGACGCGTTGAACTGGTTGAAAATGGGGTCAAAATGAGCTATTAGTATAGGGATCATGGTAGTCACCATGGTACACATCATGAGAAGGGTCGTATCGAGCCATTGTTTTAGCCATGAGCCCCTCAGCAGCTTCGATATAAACCTTTTCGTCGGCAGAGGGATACATTCTTAAGTTGGCAGTTAATTTTAGGAAGATGAGAGTCAAGTGGGACGGTTAATGTGAGTCACCTGCTAAGCGCTGATGAGCAATCTTTCTACCCGTCACCGTTACCGACGTTTCAGACGTGTACCGTGTCAGTCATCTTGCCTCTCTCTCTCATGCCGCTCATTCTCCAGCATAGATCTTTGCTATTCCTCGGTCTTTTGGCTTGCTGTATACTATGGACAAACGCATCGAAGCCCATGGCTGCGTTAAAAGTCACTGTACGTGTCAAATCCACAATATAATTCTTGGTTCTCAACGATTTATCTGCAGAATGAAGACATCAAGCAATGTCTTCCAATTCAACAACTAGATGCTCTCAAACTCAAAATAGAAGAAGCAGAGAGTCCAGTTATGAGAGTAATATTTAATTATTTGTTTCCGTTCGGTGAGTATTGGTAGAATATCAGCTCTGAATATATATATACTAATGATCCCTATAGGCCCGGCTTGGAACTCGGTGCGCTTGTTCTCTTTGAATTGAATTGAGGCAACTAATACTCAACCACCCCTCCAAAAGATTCTGGGGACGTTCTACATCAGCTCGTGAGTCGTAAGATCTCTGCTGTTTCGAGCTGCTTGAATCTTAACTTTCATTAATCACGGTGGCTTTTCATCTTGCCCTTCATTGACCCCGGCCATTCGAAGAGTTCCCAACTTCATATTGGCTTTCATACCTTCCTCCCTGAACAGGGATACATTGAATACAATGACCGCCTTCGCAGTCAGTCGAGTTTTCGAGATCTTTGAAACAATCTCGCAAGCTCAACTTCTTCTTCATAGACCGGCGGTCTTCTGTCAGACGTGTTCCTGCACCTTGTGCCTCATTCGTTTATGGGAGAACATCAAGATTCAGGCGTACATGTTATCATGGTTGAAGAGAAGAGAAACATCCTGACTGGGTTGGTCCTCTATATCTCCTTCTTTTCATCGAATTGACTTTTGGTCAGCTTGGCAGTCTTTTTGGGATTTGCGTCTTTTTTCATGATGGAAAAGACGCTTCGTGTCCTTGGAGGGGACGAGGAAGGGTCAACAGGCTCTCACTCTCACTCCCATTCCCACTCTATAGATGGCGAAGCAAAAACGACAGGGCGATCTGTCGCGGCTACTGAAGGGTCACTCAAATCTAGAGGCAAAGCCGAAACGGCTTCTGCCGCCGATGAATCCAACTTAGAAACACCCACTACTTCTTCCGTTAATGGTCCCTCGAAATTATCAGCCTATCTTAATCTTTTTGGGGACTTTGTGCACAACATGTTTGTTAATCTCCTTGCGCTTTTTATCTGCTTCATAAGAGCTAACAATCAATTTTCTACAGTACTGATGGACTTGCGTATGTGGGATTCTCTTTAATGCGAATCCAGCCCATCTGACTGAGAACATTTGCTTTGCAAATCTTGTTTTTACAATGGCACAGAATGGCTGCTTCGTTTTACGCGTCTCCTCTTATCGGAGCAACGACTACACTCGCCTGCTTTGCTCATGAGATTCCGCATGAAATCGCAGACTACTCTATCTTAATTCGAAGTGGATTTACGAAAAAACAAGCTATGCAGTGGGTTGTCTTTTTGAGTGAAGCGTTCAGTCATATGTTGACTGGCTATTTGAAGATCTCAATTCATTACTGCTATTGGAGCATTCGTGAGTTTTTCGATAGGACAATATCGGGGCAACTTTGCTGAGCTCCCGCTTCTTCTTTTCATATATTAATTCACGCTTCGGATTCGTTGACGAACAACTACGTGCACTATATGTACCAATCGGAATAGGTTGGGTACGCCCTTCCGCTTTTGACCCTGCATCCCATTCTGATATTCCTTCTGTCTTTCTTTACATGTCCCCCATAATCCTCTGGACGATGGTTCTTCCCACTTAAACAGCACCTTCATCGGCATTGCGGTCCATAACGCCACGGCATCAGAGACGACCGTGCATGCAATGGATTTCGCAGGTGCGATACGCCAGGTTAGTGTATCGTTTATTTTTCCTTCATCCATTCTAACCACACACGTCACAAGGATGCTGCTGGTCTTTTGGGAACTACATTGCAGATTGCGGACTTGGTTAGTTTTCTTATCTCCTAGTTTCCCTGAGCCTTCTGCCGCACCTTGAGGCTTATAGCTATCCATAGGTAATACCCTTTGTGGCAGGAGGCTTCCTGTACATAGGTGCTGTCGCTGTATTACCCACGTATGTTCACTCATTTTTCCCTTTCGTGTTGAATGCATATGAATGCACTATCGCAGGTTACTTGCCGACAGCAAATCCGGAAAGCAGGCTTTGCGCGAATTCGTAGCAATGTTTGTCGGTGTGGCTTGCATGTTTGCTGTAGCGTATGTGGTTCTTCTTCCCTTCTTCCCTTGACCTGAATTTACGCTCAATGGGGTCGTTGTGTACAGATGGAATGAATAAATGATCTAGACCACCACCCGACAAAGGAACAATGTTCTAGTTTGATCCATAACGGCGAGGAGGGTTTATGCCAAAACTGGTCATTGGTTGGAGGATTTGGACCGAATTCTTTGAGTCGCTTCCGGATCAAAGAATTTCTCGTGTTCTAAGTACATGTGGTGCCGTGAATAGAGCAAATACAGTTCCTGATTGCAGAACAAGCGTTATGTGATTCCTAGAGAGAAGGAATCTCATGACAGCCTTAGGCCCACTGGCAAGTTATTCTCTTGAGAAAAAGTATGTTGTGAAGTGTCGCTTGAACCACCACCTTAGAATCAGCACAAAGTCGTGCGTCGAGAGATGCCGAAAGCTGCTGGCGTCTACCTCATTCTCGAGCGCTTACACGCACGTTCGTCGGCGTTCGCGGCAAAATAGGCACCATTGTAGAACGTAATTCACACTTTTTATTGAAGCTCCTCTTTCAACACTAGCGTCTTCATTTTTTTGGGAAACCTCCTCGTTATTTTTGCAGGAAAATACTGAAAATCTTCGCTACTTACGAGGTACCCGATCTTCTCAATTTACATCCAACCTCCCTGCAGGCGACCAATTAATCCCTTCAAACTTCCACTCCCGGGGTGTATTCTTTCCTTCTTTCCATAACGCCGCACCTATATCATACGACTGGTCCTGCACATCCATCCCCGCTACATAGGCACCAAAAACGACACCAACTTCACGCTTTAGTTGGCCAACTGTCGTACGACACGCAGACACTTTTCGTGTCTCTGCTCGGAGTTTCCTTCAGTCTATGAAGAAAGCTTGAACCTTTGCTCAGAAACAAACTTTATCTTCCATGGGCAACAAAGGCCGTACTTCGCCGCGTATCGTGTGCTGCGCCATCCCTATTGCCAGGGCTGCCGGAAAGGTGCTCGTAATTACGAGTCGAAAGAGACCGGATAACTGGGTTTGTGAGTTGCTTTCTTCGTCGTGTATCTTGTTTATGTCAACGTGTCCGCTTGATCTTGGGCATTTAATTCAACTCTTTCTAATTATTACTTCTTTTCGATTTGCTTCACAGTACCAAAAGGTGGATGGGAATCGTCAGATGTCGTGCTGGAGAACGCAGCGTTGCGGGAAGCCTTGGAAGAAGGTCCTACCCTTTGTCCCTCTCTCCGTCTTCTCACATCCTGATTTTCACCTTTTCGCGCTGCCCCCTTTTCACCTTATTCCAAACCGGTTCCACACTTGAATTTGCCTTGCAATTCGTGTGTTGACTCTACCACCATTACAGCTGGCGTCCGCGGGACAATAACACGATTTGTCACCACAATACCGACACCGTCAGTGACATATCACTTTTATGAGCTTGACGTTGCGTCTCTTGAACAAGACTGGCTGGAAAGGAACGAACGGAGAAGAGAATGGGTTGACTACGGAGAGGCCGTACGCAGATTAGAATGGAAAAAGGAGCTTTCGCAAGGCCTGCGTCTTTCGTCTTTAGCCCCTAGATGACCAAAACCCTACATCCCCACTAGGTCGTGGCATTAGATTGCGCCTCCCTAAAAGTTGTGGGATACATTCCTTGTTCTCCCGTTTAACTGTTGCATTTTCTCCACGTTAGATTTCAAGCTCGCTTGTTCACCACTCATCATGAATCATGGATTATGTCCTTTTTTTTCGTACTCTACTCTTCATTCCATTAACAATACCCAGACCGTACGCATCCACTTAACTATCCTTTCGTCATTTTTCATCCCATACGTCTACCTTTTGTCGTTATTAATTGTCCATTTCTGCATCCATTCTGCAATTGCTGTCTCTGTATATTTACTCTCAAACCAAGTTTCGTCTACGCTACCATCTCATCATCCCCAGTCATCCTTTGCCTCCCACAAACTTTGCTTCACCGTCCACATCTATGGATACTTGCGCGTCTGCGTATACGTTCTGATCTGGTTTACCAAAGTTGAGGACTGGATTTCGTCTCCGTTCTTACCCTACTCTTGATTCTGCACTTTGCTTACTACCGTAAACCACAACCCTAGATGTAATTTTATAGCATTTTCACCATCGTCTTGGATGAAACAGGATTTATAAACTGCCATTATGCGCGTTGTCTGCAGTCTGATGGACGTTCTTTGGCATGTCGGTCGATCCTTACTTGCTGTCACACTCCCGTTGACTTTGATAATGCATCGAGAAATTTTACACGAACAGTTGCGCTGCTCCGAGAGCCACCAATCACAGCAGGAGCTGGGACGGAAATGGAAACGTCGAGCGAGTAAACACTTCGAGTAACACTTTGCATTTCATTTTCCTTGTGTCTTCTTAGTACTTTGTGGTTGAGTCATCACACTTCTGAAGTATTACAGTCATAGTTTTTTTTCAATTCCCCATGGCGTCCGCTTAACGTAGGAATCAGCTTCAAGCTTGATGGGCGACCCAAATTATGCATGCTCGCTGAAGATGTCAGTGATGTATTCAAAGTGGCAAACTCCATGTAGACTGTAGACAACCTTCAGAACTGTCCGATTATTTACAACGGCGGGCCTCGCAGGGGACGTGATGAACCAACTCGGAACTGGATGAGGCCAGAGGGGTAACGTAACTGTACCAATTAGACCGATATTGTACGCTTTGACATTCACATCAGAAATTAGCTGTAAGAGATCCCTCAAGAGATCCTCAAGTCTCAAGTCTCAAATACAGCATGAATGACAGAAAAGAGTTGGGTGTAGGAGTTGTGTAGGAGTCTTAAATGAGTCGTGAAAGCGCGGCGGACCAGAGTTTAAATACCGACGTCATTCACACGGCGACTCGGTTACTTAGCTTTTGAAATATTTATCTAATAATCGCGCCACAGGCGCCACCTTGGGAGCTGGGGAAAATTAAATTTCCGCAAGTGCCTCCGCAGACTCCGCTGGGATCATTCTATTATCTATTACTAAAGCGCGACGACTGCCTCGGAGCACTACGCAAAACCCGATTCGGTGAAAGGCCGCTGTGCAAGTATGTACTAGGCCGCACTAGGTTTGGGGGGAAGGTCTAAGAGTCTGCAGGAGTGGAATCCGGGCTGACGGTTAAACCGCACGCCAATGACGGAGCCGGAAGCCGAGCGGGCGGACCGTACGTCAATGATGATCTTTCGACCAACCAGTCATGTAAAGAGCCGAGCTGTAAAACCCGCCTGCCCCTGTTCCGACTCGGATTATAACACCCACTGAACCCCAAAAGGGCCTCATCCAAATCCAAGGTGAAGCTCGACTTATTCCATATAGAGAACCTGTTTATTGACCCCTGCTTTCTCAAAGGCCAAATCTGTTCTTCGAACGTTCGTCGCCTCATGCCAGCAGTCCTTTCTACTCTGCGCAACCGTCTCCTGACCCGACGAGCTCTTATTTATGCTTCGTCGTCACTTCTCGTTGGCGCCGGGGCAACATTTTACTATCTAAACTCCGGACCTTCATTTCCTCCCAGTACCAAAGAATCCCGCAGGCCTCCGCCGCCATGGACTCCTCCCTCTCGATTTACCAATTTGCAGGCTCTGAAGACTTCATCTCAACATGAACCGTTTGATCTGTTGATTGTTGGTGGAGGTGCTACGGGAGCAGGAGCAGCCCTTGATGCTGCTTCTCGCGGTCTCAAAGTTGCTCTCGTCGAACGGGACGATTTTGCTGCAGGAACATCTAGCAAATCGACGAAACTCGTACATGGAGGAGTCCGATATCTCCAGAAGGCTATCATGGAGCTTGACAGGGAACAGTGGGCGCTGGTCAAGGAAGCGTTAAAGGAGAGGAAAGTCTTCTTGCATACCGCACCCTACCTCAGTCATATGTTGCCCATCATGTTGCCTGTGTACAAGTAAGTTGTGTTGGGTCTTTCTGCTCTTATTTAACATCTGCATTTCAGTGTGATCCAATTACC
The DNA here is from genome assembly GCA_009733575.1 of Gymnopus androsaceus JB14. NCBI lineage: Eukaryota > Fungi > Basidiomycota > Agaricomycetes > Agaricales > Omphalotaceae > Gymnopus > Gymnopus androsaceus. The sequence continues at coordinate 167,141 of ML769430.1, forward strand.
ATACTATTTTGCTGGTTGCAAGATGTACGACATCCTTGCTGGATCTGAAAACATGTCCAGCTCTTATATTATGTCGAGGAACAAGGCATTGGAAACTTTTCCAATGTTAAAACGCGAAGGGTGAGTGTTAACTCGTTCGTCCCAAAGTAATAGAACTAATCCAGCTCTAGCCTTGTTCGGTGCTGTAGTGTACCATGATGGACAGCACAATGACTCTCGCATGAATACGGCTTTGATCATGTCTGCTGTGAAGCATGGTGCTGTCGTAGCCAACTATGCTGAGGTCATGTCATTTTACAAGTCTGGTGAAAAGCTCAGTGGTGCACGAGTACGCGACGAGCTCACGGGTGAAGAGTTTGTTGTACACGCTAGGGTGAGGAGATATGACATTCTATCTTCGTATATAATGCTGATAGTTTCGCCCAGGGTATCATGAATGCCACCGGTCCCTTCTCTGACGCCTGCTCCATCTTTCCTCTCAGGCCTCGAGTGATCCTGCTTGCCCTAAGCCTTCAAGCTCCGTGGCCACACCTGCATCTACACACAAAAACATCGTCGCTCCATCTTCCGGAATTCATATCACGCTGCCAAATTATTACGCACCCAAAACTATGGGTTTATTGGATCCTGCAACTTCCGACGGACGCGTTATTTTCTTCTTACCATGGCAGGGAGGCGTAATTGCTGGTACCACTGACGCGCCGGCTCCCTTAGAAAAGGACCCTATAGCTCCTGAAGAGGAGATCCGGTGGGTGTTGGAGGAGGTTAGGCATTATTTGAGTCCAGATATCAAAGTGTGTTGCTTTTCTCCTTCTTATATCTCCTTCTCATATGTACCTGAATAGGTTCGTAGAGGAGACGTTCTCTCCGCCTGGTCTGGACTTCGTCCGTTAGTGCGGGATCCAAAACATGCAGAAGAGAGTGGTAAGCATTGATATTTCTCCAATGCCGCCCTGCTTCTGAACTTTGTTATAGGCACTGCGGGATTAGTTCGGAGCCATATGATTTATGTCGATCCGCAGGGAATGCTTACCGTCGCTGGAGGAAAATGGACCACATACCGTGCGATGGCAGAAGAAGGTATCGACCGTGCTGTCAAAGAGTTCAATCTTCGGTGTGTGATATCTACCTTGTCCCATAGTACCTGAACTCATTGCGTTCAGGTATGACCTTGCAGGAAAAGATCGTGGCTCGCAGATAGAAAAGTGTGTCACGGAAAATGTACGACTTATTGGTAGTGATCATTGGGGAAGAAATATGTTTATTGGATTGATTCAACGAGTGCGTCATTGCGATTTTCTTTATTTTATGTTCCGCTCTAACGGCAATCTTCTGCAGTACGGCCTTGACAATGAGGTAGCCAAGCATCTGTCAGATTCATACGGTGATCGTGCATGGACCGTCTGTGATCTCGCAGAACAGTACGATGAGACGGATGAGGGAGGTTGGCCGTTGCATGGGAAGAGGTTGTGTGATCTGTATCCTTGTGGGTATTTTCCAGCCTTTTCTCTCTTCCTTAGGCTCATAACATACGATTGTAGATATCGAGGCAGAAGTTCGTTATGCAGTTGAGCATGAGTATGCCGTGAAGGCGACCGATGTTCTCGCGAGACGGACACGTTTGACATTCTTGAACGCACAGGTAAGCTTTACCCATTCTATTTAACGTCTTTTTCTTATCTTCCTTTCACTAGGCCGCCCTTGACGCACTACCAAGAGTTGTCGATATCATGGCAGACCATCTTGGCTGGGACCTCTCACGCAAGAAAAAGGAAATCCGCAACACAGTCAAGTTCTTGGAAAGCATGGGTCTGAAACGCGAGGTCGTCGAAGCACAGTACAAGGACGTTGGAGGGGTTCCGGAGCCTATCCCTCGAGGATGGCGAGAAAATCTTGTCGTTGGATCCGAACGAAACCTACGGCACGCCTTTTCTTCCATCGCTACTGGATTCGGGTTCTTCGGTCATGCTACACCGGAGCAAAAGAACACTTTGGCTTCGGGTACAGTTCTCCCTGTCTACTCCCGAGCCAAATTCGACAGAGGTGAACTCGCGGCATTGAGAGCAGCCTTTGAGTCTGTCGCTACTGAAACTTCGTCGCTGGTCGAAATTACTACCCCTCCGGTAACGTTAACGGCATCGACTACGCCTAAACTACTACCCATTTCGCAAGTGGTGCAAGTGCTTCAACATGTTCCTGGATATCAGGATTTAGTGGCGAAGGGTTTGGAGAAAGATTTGCAGTATGTTATCCAGGAGGCTGGATTCCAGGGATATAAGGAAGTTGGTTCGAGGAGTTTGTTGAGGTCAGTGCATGAAGTGATTCTTTTCTCGTTCTTCATTCACTGACGCATGCGCTTTGTAGATATGTGGAGACCTCAAAGAAATTACCTTTGCACCTGCCGGAACTAAGAAGCAGCGCAAAGCGATCCCTGTGGAGAAGAGTGGTGGTGGTGTCTAAATCATTAGAGGCAAATGAAGTGTCCAGTGTTCAGTTATTCCATGTCTTTTGCAACGCCATACACATCTCTTTTAGAACATTCATACAAGTTTATTACTTATTCTCTCAGTTATTTTGGGTTTTACCTATCGGCTCTAGAACCTACGAAATCTAACTTCCCTTCACCCTTCATGTACGTTAGTCACCTTTTTCTATGAAGCGGTACTCGAAATTATGAAAGGAACGACGATTTATTAGTACACCAGCGCAGATCATTTCTTATTTAAAAAAATCCAAGGATTGCCACAGGAGCCTGAACCTCTGTCCTATCCCTGTTGGGCACCCCACAGCGTTCTCTAAGAACTTGTCCATCGGATCCACAAGAATGGATTCCCGCTCAATTGCGGCCGTACCATAGCGATAAAGACTGCGACAACATATCGAGGTAGGCCGATGATAGCCTACCCTGCGCTGCGTGAAGTTCTCCTGGATCAAGCAAGAAGATAGTGTGATTAAAGCATTGACTTTCGGACGGGTGAATGCCCTTTATAGGCAGAGAACAAATTGAACGAGGATTAGATGAATGTTAGAAGCAAATGTCGACCCAAATTTTAGAACGACTCCGTAGACGACTACGAGCGCTAACAAGTTTGCGCACTTGGACGCTTGTTTCTGCTACAGCAAAACCCAAGGGCAAAGCAAAACCTGTATTCTCGCTGGAGCAAACCAATATAATTCGAGCATCTCTGGAGCAAGGGTACCCATTCCAGAGAGCTCCGGAGAGCCTGGAGATGTTTTAAAGCTTTTTTTGGCAGTTGTCAGCGCTCTTGAGCTCTCTGGAGACCTCCAGCGAAAATACAGGTTTTGCTGATGCTAGTCTCGCTTCACAAGGTCTCTACCGGGCATGGTCGCTAACCAGCTTCGTAGATTTTGACTTTATTTGAGTACTGGCTAGTACGGAGCCCGGCCCAGACATCATACAGGTCAATCAAAGGTTAATCATCTCGTATTCTACGCCTATGGCTGCATTCCCCTATAGATTCGAACAATATCATCAGCCTGCATAGAGACATATCCCAAGCAACATCAACTCACACCAAACGCCGTATAATCCTCGACGATAATCAACGCGAACTGACCCGTCATTGACGAATCAGCCTCAAACCGTGGCGTAAGTAATGCAGAATATGTTGGGCCCTCTTCTCCAAAACCTAGTGCAACGGGAGCCAAGTCTGTTGCGAGAATGAGACCGTCTATTTCAGTGAGGGTTTCCGTGCCAGCTGGAACGGCTTCGAGGAGGACAGAGATAGATTGGCTGGATTCTTCAAAGAAACGACTGGAGACCCAGGTGACGTTAATTGCCTGTAAAATGATGTTTTTAGTGCAGAAGCTGAGATACGATTTGATAGTGATTAGCGCACCCCATCGACCTCAACTACAGTTGACCCAGCAGTAGGTGAAACAAAGGTTCCAGCTGATACGAAAGCTGCAGAGATGGCGAAGACTAGGCTTCTTAAGCCAAGCATCATTCAAATGTGTGTGTTGATTCGGATTACAACTTCAAGGGGTGAATGAAGAGGCAAGTACAAATCTACAATTTTTCGTTCGTTTTATACAATTTCTAGAATCAATTGGTCTTTGCAAAAGGCGGTCTGGTCACCCCGCAAGGCTGTCCGTATCAATTTCGTGACATTGCCTGCAATACCCTTGGGCCTTGAGTGGGCACAGCCCGGGTTTTAGGGAGTCTGAGCGGTGAATAGGAGTGAGGACCGTCAAACCAGTTCATACGATGCTCCGCTCAATTTGAACCTTTCGGTGAGACTCGGAGGATGTGAGATATAGCACAACATAACGAGGACTAGTACAGATATACATATCGATAATAATGGAAAGTCTAACGCCTCCAGCTGGTGCGGGCATTTATTTTTGTCCAGACAGCGCTAGAAACCTTGCTGCCCGTGTAACCGGAAACGCGACTAATAATCGCGCAGAACTTTGTTCCATTCTAGTGGCGCTTCAGAGAACTCCTTTAGACCGGGATCTATTTATCTCAGTATTCATTCCATTGTGCACTGTGCCCCACGCCACGCTAAATGCAGCTGGGAGGCTGGGTCTGTACTAACGGTGACGTGTCGCAGGCTAGATATCTGCTCACTTGGCTCCAGTCTACACCGGAAAGGCGCACAACGAAACGGCGAATCTGGCAAACATCGGTGCTCCTCTTTGCTCCTCTACCTGCACCATACTTACATCTTTCTTCAATGTGCCCCCTCCCTCTTTACTTGTCTGTTTTCAAAGGAACGTATTTGCATATCAAGGTACCTAGGGACGGATTTTTCGGAAGACACCCTTCACACAAATCGAAACGTCCCAGCCAGCTCCCTGGCCATCTTAATAATCGACACAGATCCTTCCAAGACAGAGCCCTGAATCGTTTGATGGAAGCCTCCTTGGACATTGACCCGAAGTTCATCTCCGTAAGTAATACTGGTAAAATGCTGCAGACTCAGCTTGGATTTGAGCATGTCAAGCTTGCAATTGACTTCTTCAAGTTGCTCATTCAAAGAGCAGAACATGGGAGCTTTGTCATCCCTTAGGGAAAAATGACTCGTTGTCGTTTGAACCATCATAAGATTCGTAAAAATACCCGTAGTTACACCACCAAATTGATGAAAGGTTTTGTAGAAGTTCGAGAGATAAGCTTGTAGATATATTTATTTGATGTCTAACAATGTCCTTCCAGACATTGCTTGATGTTGAATACCGGAATCAAATAACGTTTCTTGAGATCAACGTTCCATAAACGTTCCCTTACAACATTTCAGCGACCTCTATGTTGAGGATGGGGCTATGTCGCTACAAATAGTTCCAGCACATCTGTCGTAATGTTCCCGAGTAGTCAAGCTAACGATAACAGTACCTTTCAGTTGAGGCATCTCAGAAGATCAGGAAGATGATGTTATGAGCAGACATTTGTTATTGTGCATTCTAGATACTATGTATATACTATATAAGAGGCAGTCACTACGGAAGCTGTCCAAGGATACAAATAATTATGAATACAGCGAACAGTAAATAATAAACAAAAAACAATGAGAACAAATGAGCACAAAAGAGTGAGCAAGAGTGAGGGATGAATGATAATAAACAAGGCAGAGTTAAATGATGTATGAGAGGCACGAAAACAAGTGAGGATGTATGGAAGGATGAACCGGGCACACTGCGCAGGAACGAGTGAGGACAGCGGACAGTGGAAATGACCTCAATCTAAGAGGACTGTCAGCAATGGACATGAATGAGATAAAATATGAACTGACCAGCGCAATAACCGGAACTTGATAGTGCCGCAACCCAGTTGCTATTCCACAGTGCTGAGCTTCCAGAAGCAGACGGGTTCTGGGTTTGGTACCGGTAAGGCAAGTGTTGGGTGGGCTTCGAGTGTTGCGCACTGCAGTTGAACTGAATGTTGAGTGTGGAGATTGAACATTGAATGTTGAATATTGAACGCGAAAGGCTTGAAGACTTGGGCATTGACAGGTGCAGTGGTTGTGGGGAAAAGGAAGCGAGAATAACAACGAGTCGTGTCACTGTCTTCATTTATATTAACGTTTTATCACATGATCGAGGAAAAGCCGGGATAAAGCCCAAGAGGCGTCAGATTCCACGGATCGCCATAGCCGTCGGCTAAGGGGGGGGGGTCGTGAGAATGATGGCGGAATATATCGGAATATGTCGGATATGTCGGAATCACTCAACAATCGCTGACGGTATTGACAAAGTATGTACTTAGCAATGGCAAAATTCTATGTATATGTGAGCTATATATGATTGTGAAATGTTATATGTAGAAGGGTTGGGTAGTAGTCAATATCTTTTGGGTTTTGTATGCCCGAGTAGGTGATGCAGACAGTGAGACTGAAGGAGGATGCTTTCGGTTGGACTGCTGAGGAATGTTTTCCTTGTCGGTGGCTCAGGGCAGCCCTCAGCATGGGAGGATGTAAAGTCTCTAAAGAATAACTTGGTGTAATGTGTCGACGCGTTGAACGCGAACGCGAAAATTTAAAACGTTCGATTGATGCTCGAACTGACACATGACCATCTTTCGGAACAGCGGAAATTGCTAGCCGACGTCTGTGGAGATCTGTGAGATCTGACGCCTCTTGATAAAGCCGGTTTAGCTCCCACCAACATCTGCCGCAAGTTACTTGGTGCGCTGAAAAGAAATACTTCCATTGTTTATGGGAAGATATTCACTTTAACTACTCATGGAACAACTTGAGGGGAGTTTTATATACTAGTACTTAAGTACTTGATTGTTGAACATTGCAATGATGTTTTCAAATCCTTGTATTCACCATTTATAAAACATCTGTGACAACATTATAATTTGAGGTTTACAAAACATTTTGCCAGTGCATTTTGTGACCTTCACCACAACATAAATCAACATCAATGCTTAGGCTCTCATTACAATCAAGCCCTTTTGGTGGTGTAGTAACTGGTGGTCGGTCATTACCGGTCAGTGCGTACACTACTAGTATGTAGTACCAGTTTTCCCATTAAGCGGTCTCATCCACCTACTGCTCTTCGTACTTGCTTCGTACCCTTAAATTCCATTCAGATTTGTGAGGGCCTAGTACTAGTAATTCATGGAGATGGATAAACGGTCTTCAATACTGTGCTCAGTGTTCAGTACCTAAAACAGACTAGTAGCTTTTAATATTGTCAGGTAGGTCCAAGCTGATACAAGCAACGGTAAGAGGTAAAGTCAAAGGTAGGAATGACTCGACAGGGAGTTTTATATACTAGGGAGCCTGGGTAAATAATTACATCGTTATACTGAGGATCTGAAGAAGTATAAGCATAAGGGGGAGGAAGAATCTCTGCCATCAATGGAGAACCTCGAGTAGATGGCTGGTTATGCAAGGGTACGGACGGAAAATTACGAGGCGTAGGTGGTGCCAGAGGTCTCCGCTTGGGAGATAACTGCTTGTGATGAGGCCTAGAATGCGTACGCTCAAATTGCCCACATAACTAGTAAATGTCAAAATAAATATATGTAACTCTTCAAGCACTGAAATTTCAGCTCACCACTTTTCCGGGAATGACGCTGCTTCTCCTCCAGGTACTTGTTTTGGTAGTAGAGCAATTAAAGCACCTTGGGCGTACATAGTTCAGAGTGGATCCCCTGCCCAGATCAAAATGAGGGCTATGAATAAGAAGACCACAAAGAAAAAAAACCTTAGAGGTTTCAACCTTCTGGAATCACTATTCCTCTCTCGCTTGGTCCATTCCTGCATTGATAGTTCAACCATAAATGTCTTGACAGTATGCCTTTTATCCGGAGCTAGCCAGCATCTCTCTACTGCTGTCCATAGTCGATCAGAGAATCCCTCTACTGGTCGCAGTGGGCGAAATCCATGCATGACTTGGATGGATACTGCAATATCAGGCTTTACTTCAGAGAAAGGAGGCGAACCAGTAATGATCTATAACAAGTTTAATATGAGTGTTCTGAACCCAAAGTTGAACAGCTGGCCTCAAAAACTGTACATCCAAGCGAGTACATATCCGTTGAAGTGGATAGTTTTGAACTTGTTGTATAATCAAATAATTCCGGAGCCATCCACCTGATACTTCCGTTGGTACCATGTCCTGTCGAAGCCGGCGTTTGCAATGTGCTCATCATTCCTGCTAGACCGAAATCAGCGAGACAACATTGCCCAAGATCAGATACTAGAATATTGGCCTACATTCAAAGTATCAGTTGAAAGGGTAGTAGAAAGAAAAGAAGCTGGCATACGCCTTTGAGATCCCCATGAACTACTGGCGGATTTCGTGTGTGTAGGTATTCCAGCCCTTGCAAGATATCCAATATCTAAAGCGGGAGTGGTAAGTGTTTGGATGTTAAAATCATAATGGAGTGACTTGCGATTCCCGTCTTGTTGGCTTCAGGATGAGTGCTCAGATAAATCATAACATTGCCATGGCTGCACCAGGGCGAAACCAAGCAATAGGTGTCCGGGAACAGGTCCATGTTTGTGCCCAGAAAAGGAAGAACATTTGGATGCTCCAGCTGGCTCCAAACCAGTGCTTCTTGGGAGAACTCCTAGATCGCAATGAGCGGGCATCTATGTAGTAAGATATCACATAGCGGAGTAGAAGGTACCTTGAATAATTGTTTCCTTGAGGCCTCTGTTGTGAAAACGCGAAGAACCTTGAGACATACGGGTTCTCCACTTGCCGTCTGCCCTTTCCAGATATCCTACAATACAGTAATTAACAATCAAGAGTCACTGTATAGCTGGATGAAATGTGCGCACCGCGTACCCTCCACCCCATTTCGGATGATTTCCCCCCTTCGTAAGACCCCGAAGGCAAAGTGAAGAAGGAAGTATCTCGAATTCTCGTGCAATACGTCGAGTGCATCTGAATAGTTCAAATTTTAAGTCATCTGTAGTTGAGAGCCTGGATTCCTGTCCCAAAGCATAAATTAATCTCAACAGAACAATCTGAGTAAAGAGCACATACCCAATAAAGCAGCTCAAGAAGAACATCAATCCGTGATGATATGCTCCATTCTACACGATCCCATGGCTTTTTACTGGCAAGAACGTTTCGAAATGAGGGATCGTCGAAACTTGACAATGAAAGCTCCGTGGTTTTCCGTCGGAATGGATAGACCATACGCCACTAGTTGAACGTACAAGATGTGCTTGTGTCTGGCCGTGGCGATCAAGGACTTTGCTGGTAATGTGTTCTGCTGTCCTAGGTTCTGATCCAAGGGTAACAAGGTCACTTTCCACAACTTGAACATGACTGCAAGTTGAAACTGTATGACCACGGCCATGATTTAGATCTCTAGTGGTAGGACGAGAGGGTCCCTGAGAGCGTGTACGACGATTTTCATGACCTCCGTAAGGACGATGACGGTTCATCTTGACTTTAGTCAAACAGTGTGGGATAGTGCGATCTGAAGAGCGTACTAGAGGCAAATTTTGGGGCCTACTAAATCTCTGAAGTTCAAGAAGCTGTTGAGAAGCTGTTTCTTCTGTAAAAACCTGCCCAACACATTTGGAGCCTCTCTAGTTCCAGACTCCTAGAGAGCTCCAGACGCGTTGACAACAGATCTGTACAGTGTCAGAGTCTCTGGAGACTGCCAGGCTTTGCTCATGATCATAGCCTGGAACAAGCCTGGAGACCTCTGGAGACCAAGTTGAATCCGACGTCATATCAGTTTTCCAGATATCTAAAGAGTAGAACGGGGAGGCTCGGTCCTGATACAGCATACATTACCGCGAAATTCTCAAATTGGAGAACTGAAAAACAACTCATATTCAGGTTCAGAATTTTAGAATAAAAAGTTCGAATATAATCTCACCTGACACCAAGATACTTATATCTTCCGCCGTAGCGTACCTCCATCAACTTCATGCCCATTTTCCATACTCGGAATTCCAACGGGGTAGTGGAGAAAGACGAGCTGGTGATGGATCTCACCCTTACTCCGACTCGTGCGCAAGTATTTGTGCTGGGAGTAGCCTTCCAGCCTTCGACTGAGCATTCTGCAGTAGAGGAATGAGCTCACGGCATACACTCATCAAAAGGAAGCACCAAAAGGAAAAGCCCAACGATTCGATCAACGCAGTGAAGATAGCGGAAGCGGAAGCTACTTTTTTTTTTTTTTCGCGGAATCCATGTTCTGACTCCCTACATCCACTTCTGCATCCTCGATCCTAGTAAGGAACCATGTGTTCTCAACTCTACCCTAAGCCATATACCATCTACGAACTCGGACTCGGATCACCGAGGGCCTTACCATTCCCGATACAGAAAATCTAGCCTCGATCCCACAGACGCCGAAACCTCTAGATCAAAAGCGGCCCAGGCAAAGTAGTAGAGGATTATTCACTGGCTCTGGGTCCACTATTACATCCACTGCTGGCATTCCGAAGTATCCCAAATCCCAGGATCGGAATCTGAATCAGTATGCATAAAAATATCAAGTATCATCATCGTCCTAGACCGCGCCTCTGTGGACTAGACTCCCCGGACCCCGTGCCTTGGTTGAACATGAGTTGTTGGAGTCTGAGAGCGGAGGTGATGAGGGTATAGTTGTACGAAGCTGTTTAGAGTCTGGTAGTGCGAGATCAATCCGCTTTGAAGGAGGGAGAGGACAAATCCCAAAACGTGCCTATTATCCGAGTCCTAGCGAGCCTGATTCCAGATGGATGTAACGCATAGGATAATATTAATGCTAGTCCAGTATCAAATGGAGTCTGTGATTTAAGCGCTAGAGTTGACGTGCATTGGGAGAGCGAAGGTGATATGAGTAGCATTCAATTCGAATGGTCCCATGGGCAGATACAATCAGGTTGGCACCACAACGATGTTTGGAATATTTGGGAAATCCTTGCTGCTCTTCAAGTTCGTGGCTCACGGTACGAGGTCGCTTTATAATACCTAAACTTAAAGTCAATAAATTGGAATATCGGAAGAGTCTAAAATATTTTACTTTCTCTGACCCCGATAGAGGTTCGGTCCCGCTTGTCCAATTCTGTTTCCCTATCCATCACGCAGTCCCTCGATTTTCCGCACGATATAGAAAACGATAAACGTACTACCGCAGGAGTATACAACAACGCATAAAGCTGCAGGAAGGAAGGCAGCTTAACGCACGGGCGCATTGCTATGCGCTATTTCCTTCCAAACCCTCTCCGCAACGTTTCGCATTGCTGTTTGCCATACCTCTCCTGGCTCCTCCACTGCTCCCCGTCCCAGCAAAGCAAATGGAACACCGTTCTCCCCTCCCCTCCCCACGTCCACCACCAGAGGCAGCTCCCCGACGATTTTATCTCCTCCCATTCCCATTGATTTCACTCCTTGGCCTGCGAAAATAGAAATAGTAAGGACGAGCCGATAGAGAAAATAAATCAGACGACTAAATAATAAACGTATACGTACTAAATGCGTTCTGTTCGTCTTTAGGGTTTCCGCCGAAGAGATAGTGTCTCTCCTTACATCCAGGACAAATGAAGTACGAGTTGTTTATGACGAGTCCGGTAAGTGGGAGATTGAGCTTGCGGAACATGGCGACACCCCGACGAACATCGGAGAGAGCAAGTGTGTCGGGTGTTGTGATTATTAATGTGCCTAGGGAGGAGAGTGAGTAAATCTCAAAGATGAAAAAAAACCAATCCTCACTATCAACATCGACCAACTGACCGACACTAAGGGGTATATCGCCCGTTCCCGGGGGTAGATCCACGACGAGTACATCCAATTTCGATCCAGCAGACCTCGCCGACCAGTCAGTCTGGAATAAGAGCTGTTGGACGGCTTTTTGGACCATGAGGCCACGCCATACTACGGGTGTATCTTCGTTAGTTGGTGTTGGATCATGGGAGGAGGGTTGAGCGAGCGGAGGGAGGAGGTACGCCATTGACATTGTGGGTATGCCGTGGTTTGTGATTGGGATCAGGGCGCCATCTAAAGAAAGAGCCATTTAGTAAATGGAGAATTAAATTGAATGAGACCTCACCTTCTGTCAGCTCGGGCTCCTCAGCTCCCTTCAAGCCCATAAGCGTGGGTATAGAAGGACCAAATATATCAAGATCAAGGATTCCTACGCGTAGTCTCTGCGGGAGAAGGGAAAGACAAACTGCCAAGTTGACTAAAGAGAATAAATCATTATAAAATAACACAAGAGAGGTCTTTCACTCACCGGCAATCGTACTCTTTCCGACTCCCCCTTTACAGCTTGATACTAGCACAACATGCTTCACGTTTGGAATTTTGCGTTTCGGAGGTAAACCTCCGCTAACAGGACCTCTACGGGGGATTTGTGGAGGGACTCGGGACGTGTTGGAGGGAAGGCCCTAGAACTGATCGGTGAGCGTGAGAAGCACTGGTTCAAGGTCAGCTCACAAGAGGGTTTTCATGACTTCGTGGCAAGGAAGACGTGAATAAACTTCGTATTATTGTCCGGTTCAGTGAGGGTAACGATCGTAGCATTCGTGAATGGAAGACGAAAAGCAAGTAATTAAGCGCTCGTTTTGGCGCCTATTACCATGATTTACTGGTACTGAAAATTCAAAAGATTGAACTCTTTCTTTTCGCGCTTTGGAGTCTGGAAAAAGTCTGGAAAACCTCCGCATATCTGATTCGTCAAATTCCTCCACCTTTTCCCTTTCTGGTGGAGTGGATACGAGGCATATATACACTAGAGCGTAAGTTACTTGCGTGTCTCAAATTGGTCTCAAAATGTTTTTGGTCAAGTTTTATTGGAGTTTTGAATTGCTTTTGAATAGCTCCACCTCTCGAAATCCTTTTGAGACGCGCAAAAAATACGCTATATAATACAATCGTCACCGACGGTAGTGATTCTGCCTAGACTAGTCCTTCTAAGAATTGCGCTTGTCGGCGCATTTCAAATTTATTTGAAACAGGTGAAGAACGTACTGGCCACGCGAGTCTATCATTGAACCATTACTACCGTCATGAACATGGACATGCAGCTCATCTCGAAGTTGGATAAATGGCCATCGTATCATCCTGCTAGAAACGTCACCGATCTACTTGCTTGTGAAGCTCCCCCCTTCAACGAGTGCGCTGTTCCGAAGGAATTTGTCAATGTCGTGATCACGGAGACTCTCAGTGCACACCGACACTCAACTGTCTATGGTGCACACTTCACCAACAAGGATGGCGTCGCCTGGGACATAGCTGGAGAGCGAGTTAAGGTCGCGGTCAAGATAGGAAGCTTGTATCCCATCGCTCTAGAGACGAAGGTCTACTGCGCCATGCAGCCCATTCAAGGTCGCGTTATACCTCGAATGTTTGTATTTCTCAGGGCAGACAATGGTACGGAAGAGGGTCTAGGATGCTTGATCATCGAGCGCTTTGGGAAGGCGGTCAACATGCCTTTAGATATGCTCGAAAGATCGGAAAAGTACGCTTCCATTTCGACTTGCGATGTGACTTGACGTGAATTTTCCTCTCAGAGTCATTATTCTCTCTCATCTACAAAACATGCACAACATGGGCTTCATACATCGCGACCTGGACTCCAGAAACGTGCTCTACCGTGACGAGGAATTCCGTATTATCGACTTGGAGGACATGACAGTCAATCACCATAAAGATTGCAAAGTTTTCCCCAGCCTACTAGACTTCGCCGTGGCACCTGCGTACTTTCAGCAAGAGGTAAATGACTATATTTGTGGCACCCTTATTCGTCAGGCGAGAGAGACGTTAAGATTTTGGGACGATGGTACTGTTTTTCCTTCCTCTCTCTCTACATACCAACTCACAGAATATGATAGATATCGCCTGTGTCAGAGATTTCAAGATCAAGAAAGGTCCTGACATTCCGACAGAACGCCTGATGGCTTCCTTATTCCCCATGTTCATGGTCTATTACTACACCAAGGGACCTGAGCTGAAAGACATGATAGAGGAATACTTCCGGCGTATCCAAAAGCTGGTCTCGGAGGGATACACATATGAGAAGTTGGAGGCCGTCGCTCTGGATGTTATGGAACAGGTGCGAGCAGATGCCAGGGCAAGGTGCGTTATATCTTTTTCGCGTATAACTACGCCATTGCTGAACAATACGTAGGGGCGTAGAGCCCGAATGCCGTTCGAAATCAATTACTCCTGAGTTCTGTGGACAAGAGCTTGGATATATTTATGTCCCTCGCCATTTGTTACCGTAGACGACTATTCTGTGGTTATATCGATGCTTTCTATATTCGATCAATGACAGTCCTCCTTGAAACTTAAATTATACGTCGTCTTTTCCACCGTTTTCTCGATCTTCTTTCAATCTGATACTTATTCGTTGGATGAGCTAGTATATATCCTGCATGAATATTGAAGCCTCAACGATAATTCATAGAAGAAAGGATAGTAACATCCGGTCTACATGTGGTAATCCTCTCGGAAGACGGAATTGAGAAAGTCGGTTTTGTCTATGTGAGGAGCCTAGGAGAATTTTTGAATCATGAGTGAAGTACGATACTGACCGCTTAATGCCCACCATTTCTTTGTCAAAGTACACTTGGATCATACTCTGGATGGTATCTCTGATATGCACTAACTCAAAGAACTGCAAGAGCGGGGAAGCACTTGTTAATAACGTAGTACTAAGTACTACGATTTTCCCATTAAGCCGTCTCATTTTTCTCTCAAATAGCTCGTTTTGTCCTCCTATGTGAATTATACTTCCTCCGGCTCCCGGAAGAAGGTGATGTACCATGGGTGTTTGCTTGGTAAGGAGAGGGTGATGCATTAGTGTCCGTGCCCTTCCCGTGAACCAAACCATAATGTGCTAGTTAAGTAGATGAATTTATCAAGAATGCCTGGCAAGTCTTCTGGTGCCTTCCAAGGACATTTTGGTACCAGATGAGAAACCGCATGCAGTGCAAGAGTAAGTACAGTGCGAGTTGATATGATCTACAAAATATCCAGTAAGTTAAGCAGCGTGCGAATGTCAGGGCTTACGGTTCATGTTATAGCGCGCAGTGAGTGTTTCGCGCCACTGAGGACAACTGTACATTTTCCCTTGTTTAATTGGTCCACGCCGCCTCCTGCTAGCGGCTAAGAGTAGTAAGACTCTGGGCGAAGCCATAATGGAATGTGCATTAGGATCTTGAAAGAGTTCCCGAAATGCCTTCGGCTGTTCATGACCATGATCATTTTCAGAACCAGCAAGGTAGCCGCATAAATCGAAAAAGCTTGAATAGTCGGACAGCGTTGAACTTTGAGGAGATCCAGAGTCATAGTACTGGTTTCCATCTGAATAGAGGGGTGAATAGTGCGAGGATGTAGTATCAGTGGATGCGAGTCGAAGGAGGAGTGTTCCAAAGTGATGATAAGATCGACTCATACTGATATTTTCAGTGGCTCACAAGAGGGTTTTCATGACTTCGGAGCAAGGAAGACGTGAATTAACTTCGTATTATTGTCTGGTTCAGAGAGGGTAACGATTTGAATGGAAGAGTAATTAAGCGCCTGTTTCGGCGCCTACGGGCAAGGCAACTTTGAAGCTTCAAGTCCGAAACGAGTTCAGCAATGAGCGCTAGTATTACAAGGTTTCCCCATAGCTTACTTATACTCTCCTCTTAGCTGTTGCTGATTCCTGTAAATATAGTTGGAATACGAGAACATGAATGTTCAATGAATATCATGGCAATGATGGCATGTAGTACCAGCTGTTGACCAGCTGGCAAGTACCAGGACAAGTCGAACTCGTATTCGTTCCAAGAATTCCAAACCATCGTAAAAGTCTCCGCAGAGGCGGTCACGGGAAGGAGTAGTAATGTCTCATCGTCTTACTCTCCCCCATTATACCTCTCCCCGTTAAATGAACTCTTCCGTCACTGCGGCTAAAGAATGCAGTCACTAATCAACATCGACCACCGTATAGGCGCTCTGTACCAGCAGGGATAATTAGAGTCATAGTTCATAGCCCCGTATTCCAGTTGCGTTCCGGAATAGGGTCATTCATCTAAGAATGAACGATCAGAGCAGAAATTACTGAGAGCGAGACAAAACGACTAACGAAGAAAAATCCACTCCTGTTGCGGGCCGGCACTACGGGTAGCAACTCGGTACTTGATTCTGAATATGTGAAATTATAGACAACGGAAATACGTGCGTGTTCCTTCGAATCACTTGAAGCTGTCGGGGAAGCAATATACAAGCTTTGGACAATAGTAAAGCGAGTAGGTGCTTTCCTAAGATTAAATGCAAGATAGAAATATATCTAGGATCGCGACTTACTGGTGCTTTCGCAGAGCGACTTCCAAAGACTAGGACCAGCGAAACACCGTACAGGCTTTCAGAGCTTTTCTCACGCAAGTGCTCCGTCAAAACGGCAGACTCGGTATGTATCGGTGGTCCAGTTTTATCGGCAAACACGGAGAAAGAACAATGACGTTCCACAGTATAAGGTGAAGCGAAGGTAACCAGATTCGATAGTAACCCGGTATTGATCGAGTCAAAGCGCGAGAGTGACGGGTTAACACCAGAAGCCGGTGCAAGATGGATGACCAGGGGCATGACTTTCTCGTTGTTAACAATGTTGATAACCGGCGGTGGAGAAGACCATGATGATCGCTCCAAGACAATATTAACCCAGATGGTTTTTCCGGTATGTTGAATATGTTCATCACGCATAGCTGCAATACACAATTTAGAACTCATTCATGCTCAAGAAAAGAGAATGAAAATGAGACTAACTTTTATCCCTTTTACGGGTGTCTCGTAGCTGCTGGAGACGATTGCCCACTTGTTTTTGACTCCTCCGCTTTCCAGTGGTTTCGAATATATAGTCCGAAATGAAACGGTTTCTCATGATGAAACGACTCGAAGCCTTGCTTGATTGTGAGCCATCAGGTGTGTATTTTACCAGCCCTGAGTGAAAATAAGCAATTGTATGAGGAGTAGCGAAATGATGTTTGCCTTCTATTAGAGCGGCATCCCTGTTCAAAAATGAGTAATGAATCAGACTATGCAGAAGGTAGACATACAGATAAGGGGGCCAAATCGCTTCGCCTTTACCCTTCAAGGTATTCCGAGTTCGTCGTCCCGTCGCTACAATTGGGACGACATCCCGTGTCTTTTCCTCCAAACTTTCCGAATCATCATAGCTTACTTCCGTAATCCATGCCCGCATCGACGGATCTTCCATGAATGTCTTGACGGTATGCCTGTTATCCGGATTCAGCCAGCATCTCTGCACTGTCGTCCACAGTAGATCAGAGAACCCCTCTACCGGCCGCAACGGTCGATATCCACGCATGACCTGGATGGATACTGCAATGTCAGGCTTTACTTCAGAGAAAGGAGGCGAGCCGGTAACGATCTATAACAAATTTAACATGAGTATTCTGAACCCAAAGCTAAACAACTGGCCTCAAAAACTGTACAACCAAGCGAGTAAACATCCGTTAACGTGGATGGTCTTGAATTCGTTGTAAAATCAAACAGTTCTGGAGCCATCCATCTGACACTTCCACCGGTACCGTTTCCTGTCGAGGATGAGAGCGTTTGCAATGTGCTCATCATTCCTGCTAGACCGAAATCAGCGAGACGACATTTCCCAAGATCAGATACTAAGATGTTGGCCTACAATAAAAATTCAGTTCAAAGGCAATAGGAAAAAGGGATTGACGAACGCCTTTGAGATCCCCATGAACTACCGGTGTATTTCGTGTATGAAGATATTCCAGCCCTTTAACAATATCCCATATCTATGGTGAGTGTTAAGTGTTTGGACGTTGAAATATAACGAAATGACTCGCAATTCTCATCTTGTTGGCTCCAGGATGAGTACTCAGATAAATCATAACATTACCATGGCTGCACCACGGCGATACCAAGCAATAGCTTTCCGGGAAAAGATCCACGTTTGTGCCCAGAAACGGAAGGACGTTTGGATGCTCCAACTGGCTCCAGATCAGTGCTTCTCGGGAGAACTCCTAAATCGCAATGAGTGGCCATCTAGTATGTATAGCGGAACAGAAGAGACCTTGAATATTTCTTTCCTTGAGGCTTCCGTGGTAAATACGCGAAGAACCTTGAGACATACAGGGTCTCCATTTGCTGTTTGTCCTTTCCAGATATCCTACATTACAACAAATAGCGATCAAAAACTCACTACATAACAGGATAAAAAGTTCGTACCGCGTACCCTCCACCCCCTGTCGGGTGATTTCCTTCCTTCGTAAGACCCCGAAGATAAAGGGAGGAGGGGAGTATCTCGAATTCTCGCACAATACGCCGAGTGCATCTGAATAGTTCAAATTTGAAGTCATCTGCTACTGAGAGCCGTGATTCCTGTTACAAAGCATAAATCAACTTAATACAAGGTCTGAGCAAAGAGCACATACCCAGTAAAGCAGCTCAAGAAGAATATCAATGCGAAGAGGTGTGTTCCATTCTACATTATCCCATGGCTTTTTACTGGCAAGAACGTTCCGAAATGAAATGTCGTCAAACTTGACAGTGAAAGCGTTACCCATGGGCACCGGATGAATAATCCATACGCCGCTAGTTGAACATATAAGATGCGCTTGTGTCTGGCCGTCGCGATCGAGGACTTTCCTGGTAATGTTCACCGTCCGGGATTCCGCTCGAACGTGACTGTCAGTAGAAGGACCAGGAGTATCAGTGATTCCCTGAGAACCCGTACGACTATTTTCACCACCTCCGTGAGGATGATGGCGACTCATCTTGGCTCTAGTCCAACTGTGAACCTTGTACTAGGACAGTGCGATCTGAGGAGGGGAGAAGAAGGAAGGAAGATGATTTAGGGCCCACTAAAGTCCTAAAGACCAAGAAGCTATTGAGAAGCTGTTTCTTCTGCCACGAACATTCAGATTGTGACATAAATACCCTGGACACCCTGTTACCACCGGCAGTCTGTACTAGTGGAGGCTCGGTTCCGATATAGGACGCATTATCCCAGCATTGTATGTAGTCAGCCGGATTCACATCATGTCGTCTTTCTAGATACAGATACAGACGAAGAATGCAAAGTAATCTGAACGTATGATAGGTACAGATTTCCAACCGTCATGGGCAATTCGTAGCGATACCCCAACCTCCGATCTGTCCAACCCGAAGGCCACAAGGAAAAGCCTGAAGAACCCGTCGATTTAATCGACGCACGATAGCGGAAGCGGAATCTAATCTAACATTAATTTGAGTGAGGAGGCTTAGCCAGGCTAGCGCCGGAAAAAAAAAGCCTACAGAATTAAATTTGCTTTGTTTTTTTCTTCCTTCCACGTCCGTCCCTCTGTAATAATCGCTTCCATATCGGGAGCCAGCGACCATGACCTCCTCTCAGCTCTACCCTAAACCATCTACCGCCTACGACTTCAGACTCGGAGCACAGAGGAACCTTTCCTGTCCCTACAGAAATCCTAGTCTCGATCTTCCAGATAACGTTCGCATCGTTGAAGCTGACGCCGAAGCTTCTAAATCGACACGAATCGTTAGAGGCCAAGGAAAAGCAGGAGCAGAACAGAGCTTGGGTCCCCTAGTATCTGCCGACGTCATAGCCCAAGATCGGAATCCGAGTAAGAATACATATCCATTGCGCTCATTACATCAGAGAAATATCTTATCACTCGTCTGTAAAACATGGAACATCATCGTCCTAGGCACCGCGCCTTTGTGGACTAGACTCTCCGTTCCTTGGTGGTGCCCTACGACCACGCTGATTGAGTTGTTGGAGAGGTCTGGCGGGATGGGAGTCGAGATGATGATGTATGGCGCTTTGGATTCTGGTTCGACTTTTCAGGAGAACGAGGACGACAGATTCCATAAGATGCATATTATCCGAGTCCTAGCTAGCCATTCATATAGACTCCAATGACTTCAAATGGATGTAACGCATAGCATAATGCTAGACCTGTCGAGTATGGAAATGGAGTTTCGGGTCTTGGAAGAGCTGCAGTTGATGTGCATTGGGAGCGCGATTGTGAATGGAGAAGACAGTAGGAGGCATTTGTCGTTTAGCAGGAACCAGGAAGAGGGTGGGGATGATGGTCATGATGATGAAGACGGAGGCGAAGTGGAGAATCGTGTTGTTATCGGCGTTGGGATAGACGGAAACGCCGCTTCGGAGGTTGGACTATCAACGTTGAACGCCTTCCTTCGAGCACCTCGACTGGTTAGAGCCACCATCATCGACAACGAGAGTGTGTACAACGGTCAGAGCTACAGCTCTTGCATACAGCTTCCGTGGTACCAGTTGTGTTCGTTAAGCTGTACAGGAAAATATCTCCCGCATATTCGTGCGCCTACACCAACTACAGAAGATGCAGTTGAGCCTTCTACTAGCTCCATCTTTCCCCAGCTCACGCATTTTTCGATACTCCCCAGTCCCGGCATCGCCTCCTTCAACGCATCCGGACTACTTTCCTTGATAATCCGGCCCTTGAAACCCTCACGATAGGGCAATACGCGCATATGGAAGCCCAAGCGTTCCTCCAACGCTCGGTGTCTGCAGGTGCCCGTGTCCGTAAACTAGATGCCAAACATGCATGGATCTTTCGCTCCTGCCTCCTACCCATGCTCAACACGATTGAAGGCAACCTTGAGGAGCTATACCTGACCGTCGACACGCATAGTGACTGCGGGAGATTGTGGAGGCATATGATATATCCTGCAGAGCATCCGGGTACAGTAAGAACATCACTGATGCCTCTCCGTCGTTTACCCAAGCTCCGTAAACTGGTAGTAACCATGAGTGAGTACACAACATCGTTTCCCGATTCCTTCGACGGTACGGGATTCGTGGACATGCATCGGTCTCGAGCTGCGAAAGAGGGAGCGACGGAGGAGACGCCACGGCTCCAAGTAGAGATGCGAAACATGCATTATTATCCGAAGAAAGTGACAGATATTAGAGCAGAGCTCCAAGCCATAATTCCCGATGCGATTTTCAACCATAGACAGCAAGTATTTTAGACCGGGTTTCTTCACTAGACTTGATTAGAGCTTTAGATGGTATTAGAGTAGATGATATTAGAGACTAGATTAGATTTATCTCACCTATACGATGGATGAACGTGGTACTTTTGTCAATGCTGCATTAGCTTTGAATTGAAAGTTCGATTGAGAAACGATCGGATTCCTCAGAGATGGTCTTGTATGCTCCATATAAGCATAAGAGGGCATAAGCGAACAACACGCGTCGTGAACGTAGAACCTCAGATGGAGAACGCGTGGTCATGATCAAGAGTAGCAAGCTGCTGCGAGAGTCTGCTACGGGAGACAAGATCAAGAGAGAGAGAGGGCCGGCGCTTATTGCTTGTTCTCCCAACTCCGAACCTCTGTCTATGCCTCGATGAAAATCACAGATTCTGGCACGGGAAAGTCTTATTCTGCTCGCCTCTGTTCTGCATATTGACAAGCAAGGCGACTTGGATTTGCAGCTCTACATTCATAATCAGAGGCATTCCAAGAAATGAATTGCTCAGAACATATGTAGGTAAGTGAGAAAGATGTCAACTTGGACAGAGTAAAAACCCTAAAAGGGACTGACAATTAGAATACTAGCACGAACTGAAACCGGTTCAGTTTGAAAAGTAAAAGTAAGGCGAAAGTAACAGAACAGATTGTACTTCATATGCACGTATACAAGGAGAAAGACCTTAATCGTAACTCAGAAAGGACCGTTGGCTCACACTCGACGAGGCATATACCCCCTCCCATCGAGCTGAGCCTTCGAGACGTAGTACTGAGCGTCATTGACGACAGGAACAGCAAACTCTTCCCTCGAAGGCTTGGAATGGATCGAAAGCGATATGGTAGGTGGGCGCGGTGGCCTCACAGGAACATGCGATTGATTCGCATTCGCTCCCTCAGGTTTCCTTTCTGAACTCTTCGGTTTTGAATGGATAGGACAGTTTCGCGAGCAGAGAGACTTGTCGTGCTGTCGAGGAGGAGGGGGAGAATGGATACGGACCGGAGGCGGCGACTCGGGACTTCTACTTCTTGTCTGCATCAACATAGCATCGACATCTGCAGCCCAGTTTGGATTGTAAGTTGTAAGGATTATAAACCCTCTCCGGAGTCTTATTCGCCAGCTTCATCAAAACGTTCTTTGGAGAAATGCATCTTGGTGGAGTGGATTTCGTCGATGTCGGAGTAGAATGAGAGTGAGAGGACGTCGAAGGTGACTTTGTGAATTTCGATGCGCTGTTCTTGGATGATGTTCGCTCCGGAGGGATGACCAGCGCGGGAGCGTGCCGAATCGCGAGAGTGCTCTGGAGGGGAGGACGAGCAACGGGGGATCCGAGCCTTTTCGTTGCCGGGTGATGAGCCAGAGGCGATATCGGGCGATCCGCCCACTTCTCTCTCCGAGCCTCTGTCTTCCCTTCCCTCTCATACCTCGCATAATCACGCTCTGCACTGCGACGTTCACTCGTCGTCTGAATCGTGTGGAACTTTCGTCGAGTCTTTTCCTGGAATTCAAAAGCTCGACGAATCTGCGCTTCCGCTTCCGCAGCCATGGAGGAAGATACGACATAAGAGCCCCTGCCGCAACCAAGACAGGTATAAGTGCCTGGCGCAGGTTGAGGTTGGTTTGGATAGTTGCAACTGCTTTTGTTGCACTTGTTGTGGAGAGGTGACGGCCAGCCGGGAGGTAGCTTGGATTTACCGACTAAACCCGTGAATCAGCGGTTCAAGAAGGAAAACAGGATAGGGCAGAACAGAAACGCACATAACATGACGATGGATACCAGGGGATGAAATTAAACGTAGTTGGAAAGGATTGTTGAGGCACCGCAACGCGGAGACGTTGAAAGAGAGTCAGTTTATGCAAAGTGGGATGAAAGGGAAAAATCTCCTACGCGTGGAATTTATACAAAGGGCCAAGGCCACAGGCCACGACCCCGTTGGAGCACAAACTGTCCTTTGACCGCGCCCTGCAGAGTGGCACTGGAGTTACACAATGGAATCGTGGACAGTTTTGACGCCGTTGAGTCTTTTGTTTGCTTGTTTTGGCCTGACCGTAGGATAAATGAGACAATGGCCCATGTGTATAACGCCGTCAAAGCTTTTCGAGAGGACATATATGATCTCCACTTGATCTCCACAATGCAACTTGATATGGTCGTAGTGTGAAGTGAATGCGCGTCCGTGCAGCATTTCGATTGCTATATTTCTTGGTTCTACTTGGGATAGTTGCGGCACACTATCATCTGGAGCTCAATTATAGTGGTCGTCTGAACATATGAATTATCCCGGAGACTCAGCCCATTGTAAAACAGGAAAGGAAAGGCAAGGGAAGAAGTTGTTGAGGACATATTCGCTTGACTGATTCGATGGGAATAGCATAGGCTGATTTATAAGAAACATTTACAGGAGTTTGAGACGATGCGAATCTGGAGAAGTGCAAAGCTGATAAGGCGCGCTAAGCAAATCCCCTGACTCCCAACGATGACAGACTCATCTTCCATTCTCTGCACGCGCTGTCTCTCTCAAATCCACCGTCTCAGTAACCTTCCTGTCGATGGATTCTACCAGTACATTAGGTCTCGGGCTCGAGCGGGTGCCGATATCTCCTGCGATCTTCCACGGATCAATGCTTTCCTCGAGGTCGTCCCCGAGAACCTTACTAGATACGACCGAACAACAGCAGAATTGGAACGTCTGCTTTCCGGATTACAGAAGGTGCGAGAAGATCTACAACTCCTTTCTGACAATGCACGAATCTTAGCCTCATCAACTTCAGCACCAATCCGACGGTTACCGCCAGAAATGTCTGCACGAATCTTCGCACAGTATTGTCAGAACAGGGACGGTTACAATTTATCACTGTCACCTTTCGACTTGGGCTCTGTCCAGCACTAAAACTGTCTTGGGTTTGTCCCTTATGGACGAACAATTGTGCATTCACGGGCAAATCTCTGGTCATCCCTCAGATTATCGCTCCTTGGGGCATTTCGTTCACCTGGATTACTTCAAATTTTGTTGATGTATACTTTATAATCAGGTAATGATTTGTTGAATATCTGTTATGACTGCAGGTTTCGCAACTGAAAGATAACTTCGACTCCGACCTCGATATCCTGTTGGAAACTTCGATGAGGTGGCATCGTGCTGTCCTAATCCTCCCAGATTCTTTCTATTATGCATTCCCATCGCAAATGGAATTTATCAGAAAGCCCACCTGAAAGTCTTTCCTGCTCTGGAAAACGTTGAGGTTCGGATACCCTCCTCCGAGAGTATGCGGGCGTTTGCTGTTTATTTTTTGGAATTTTTCTCATCCCTCACCGATCGACTGCGAACCTTCTCAGCGAATGATTTTCGTGGTCGGATAATCACCTTTCGCTCGAAAACCCTGTTCATATATCGCACATAACCAAACTGTCACTCGCTTCCTTCTCAGGAAAATCCTTCGGGCACCTGCTTTGTCGACTGCCCGTGCTCAAAATTCTAGAAGTGCGCGGCTTCCGACTCAACGACTATGATGTCGCAATGCGGCAAAGCGATGGAACACCTCCATGCTATAGCTCAGCACTTTCAAAGTTTTATCATGTACGACTTTCCAGCAGAAAGCCTGGCGCTTCCTTCACCTGCCCCGTTTGACCGAATTGCAGATACTTGCAGAGGGCAATCTTCCATTTGACTTCTCATACCTATCCTTCTTGCTTCTGGTTTCACATTGTACTCTGCG
The DNA here is from genome assembly GCA_009733575.1 of Gymnopus androsaceus JB14. Lineage (NCBI taxonomy): Eukaryota > Fungi > Basidiomycota > Agaricomycetes > Agaricales > Omphalotaceae > Gymnopus > Gymnopus androsaceus. The sequence continues at coordinate 191,781 of ML769430.1, forward strand.
GACTCTACGGATGCACAATATCCAGTCGCATGAAATGGTCACTGTTCAACTTCATGGCGCATCACCAGTCCATAATTAAATATAAGCATTGGTCTTGCAACCTCCGACGATGTGGAATCCTTCACACGGCATCTAAAACCAAGAGAAGATGGCTCGTGCATCGCTCCCAAACTTCGCTCGTTGCACTTGAGCTGGAAACTCTACGGCAATACTCGAGATTCGTCTTTATGCTCGATTATCGGCACGCTAGTCGCGTCTCGATGTGCGGCCGAAAGATATCAGGCAGAAACCCCCGAGATATCTGGCTTGCAAACCTTGACTCTTGCAGTGACTAGCGATTCTCGGCGAATTTTTTCAGAGTTCTTTGATACGAACTTTTTCTGGCTCAAAGAAGCTGGTTTAAATGTGGACATTCAATTATCCGACAATTATTAAGTAGATTATGGACCTATGTTATTTATCTAGCTTATTCGCATTGTCCCTATACTTTAAGTTATTCGAAGTAAATTATTATTGAGTAGATCATGGACTTGTGGTACCTATAACAATGTATCTATAGTATAATTATTCGGTAAATTTGTCAGTGACAAAAGATCGAGTTCATAGGATAGAAGGGTCGCTGGCAAGTGACTTTGTAGTGTACGTGTCTCGAGTTAGGGATTATTATTTAGAGGAATTGAGACCTCATTCTAACTGTATACCAGCGAAACGGGAGCCGCAATTTGTAGTGGAAAGAATGGAGATCGAAACTGGTCGCGAATAGGCTCGATTTGTAAAACCAAAAAATGCTGAGTATACCAAAGTTAATTTCTTGCACAAAATCGATAGACACAACGAGCACTTACATCGACCTTGACCTTCCCAGCGTTAAAATTTCCGATTTCCACCTCCGGAGAGCATTTGATATCGCCGGCGCCATCGACGAATCGCATTGGTTCAATACACCCTGACAAGCTCGAAGAAACTGCGGGGTTTTCACTTTCTGTAACACTCTCGAAGGCCGGAGGGAGAGGATACACCTGTCCTTCGCCAATGACACAGTTTTTGAACACCACTTGGCCCTTGACTTCTACACAGACCTGGCGACGGAGCGTAACGCTTAACGAGATGACGTTATTAGAATCTGGTGGTGGTAGTTGTGATGCAGGAGGTGCTGGCGCGGTAAAGAAATCTGGTGAAAACGTCTCTGGTCGTATATCAGACTTGTTGTTGGCAACGTGCTTTAACCGAAGGTGTGAAGATAACGCTTGTAAGGAAGGTTCGGATCCAGTGAGTTGAATGTGGAAAGGAATCTTATCAGCCAATTCGAATGTCTGTTTGGAGGGTATGAAAAACTGGCTCAAAAAAGATGGTTAGTGCTCTCTTCAAGTGAGTAAGCAAGTACCTACTAACCTGGACCTCTACGGGAGCTATTCCAGAGGAATTGCGAACCCTCAAAACGGCTATCTTCTCAGACCAAGCCTCTGGTGAGGTTTTGATTGTCTCGTAATACAACATGCATCCACCCCGATTGCAACAGCGGTCCAGGGACGTTGGAGGTTCTGAAGAGCGCCATCTTCGAGGAAGGTACTTGAAACGTATGGAGAATCTGAAAACTTATTCAATAACTGAAAAATGACGAAAGAGTCTATCCAACGAACGATTTATTTATATTCCACAAAGGACCGCGAATAAGCCTGACTACCTTCAACGTGTATGAGCCTGCATTAGAGGTTGGTAAGAAAGGAAATAGATCAAGGACTCGATGAGCGTACATTTAGAATACAGGCCAGGAATCCCGTCAATGATATTTCATGTGAAGGAGGGAGAGGAAATTCTTTTACCCCTTGGCGGAAAGTCAGTGGGAGCATGAACGAGAATTCAAGGGTTTCAGGACAGGATGGCGCGTCGCGTGTTTTGGTCCAAAGCTCGTAGCTTTCATCGAGTACTTTGACGGTACTTGAAGCTGAATTTCGGCCAAAGACACTCAGCTTCAGTTTGCCCTCAATCTGAATGTAAATCAGCTCATGCTTTGCATTTGTAAAAGGCGCGAAGCTGTTACCTTCAGTGTAACTCGTAATAGGACATTTTCAGCTTTATTCTTATGGGCAATTGTTCCGTAGATGAGGCCCTGTTGGTGATACACGGGTGTTTCAATGCCCTCGTTCTGCTCCTGCATGGTCACCGTAACATTGTCACGGTGGCACCGCGCAGTAAAGGATCCCGTAGGAGTTTGATAAACAGTATGGGCAGCAGCAAGCACCTCCTCTCCATCATTTGGTCGGGCGGAATACGACGGGGGTGATGAACGTGCGCTATAAGGCGGGAGAGTTTTCATCGACGGTAGGATGAGAGTCCAAAATGCAAGTTGTTTTTGGAGTCATGCAGATATAAATGAAACATGGGCGACCAGGAAACAAGAGGCTTAGTAAAACTGTGGATTCACTGAATATAGAAATCACCTTAGATTTCAATCCCCCATGGAGTCATTGATGCATCAATAAATTGCTATAGATTGGGGAATTTATTTCAGGACTATGCAATCTAATCCCAATATTGTGAGGATATTGCGACGTGTATTTGTAATCATCTGGGGCTCTCGCAAGAATTGTACCGATCTTGTAATCTGAGTGCAATATACTATAATAGGTTGATAATAGGATGTAAGCAAGTGTTGTGGTGACCTAGGGTAGAGAGGTAAGCTTGTTCATAGCGCTGCAGGAATACGCGCGAGGCCGACTCTTTGCATTCGCATCTGATTCAGATTTTGCTTTTGGTTGTTGAATGGCTTCAAACTTGATGATCCCGGGTCAAATCATAGGCTCGTTCGAGATTCGAGAAAGAAGAAATTAAAACGCCCTAAAATGCCCCTTCCGAAGGGCGCTTATTAACAGCGCTTAACATCTCTTCTTCAACTTGCTCGTGCTCAAACCTTTAGTTTGCCTGTTGTAATCAGCAGGTTGACTATATCATCAGACTTGCTCAGCTGCTTGTTTTATCGTCGCCACAGTGATTCAACTCCGAATCACCGCAGCATGTCCAAGCGGAGCATATCCCAAGTCCTCGACGACGCAGAGCTAGCCAAAGGACTTCCCTCCGAGTCCAAACGTCGCTTGGATCTATCTCAAAACTCAGACTCTACTACCAAACCTCCTAGAACGAACCAAAACTCACCAGAATCTATTAATCAATCAAACCCCCTTCTCCAGCTTCAGAATCTTCATCCATACCCAAACCTCTCCACACCCCCCAAAAGCATCCCCTTCCAGCAACCTACGCCTCTAACATCCTTCTCTTACGACTCTGACCACGTATTACACTTCAATGACTCTGCGTTGCGGTATTACCGTTCTCCTCCGCCCAATGCGCAATTGGGGTATGGATACGAACGGTGGATTCGTAGACCGGAGGACAGGTCGCGGATTGATTCGTTGTTGAGGGGTGTGGATCGAGTTACTGCTCTTAGTACTGGGAGTACGAACACGGATGCGAATTCGATGAAGAAGATGAATTTGGCGGATGTAGGTGTTGTTGCGTGGAGAGGGGTTGTTACGAGGTGTGTTTGTGTTTTTGGTTTTGTGTGTGTGCTTGGGAGGGAAAGGCTTACTGTTTTTGGTTGAGAGAGAATATTAACTGCGCCCTATGAGGATAGGGAAGGCTGGGAGATGAATGTGATGTTGGTGAATGGGACGATGTATTTGGAGGAACATCGTACCGAGGCTCAGATAATAGAAAAGTGAGTGCGAAGCTCTAATACGGCAATTATCCTCATCATCTTCGAACAATTAACTAACGCTACTGTAGGAACGACATTAAACCACACCATCGAAAGATGATGTATTATGGATATGCGTTCGAGAGTTATTGCACTACCGACACACCGTCGACCCATTCGCACCATCTTCCGTCCAACGCTCCGAGTCCACATCCACCCGGTTGGGGTGGTGACGTTGACACCAACATCCAGTGGTGCAGCATTGTGCGAACGAAACTCGGAGATATCAAGTTCATTATCGGAGGAGAAGTTGATTGTGTTCAGGGTGAGTACACGGTGGTTTAATGACATTATTTATGTAAACTGACGCGACGCGTAGGCCAGTACAAAGAAGGCACCACCGACACGTTTGTTGAGCTGAAAACCTCAATGAGCATCCGTGGGGCTGCTGACGAGGCCAAGTTTGAAAAGTTAGTGATTTTTCACGCGTTAACGCGTACATCTTTGATGGTTTTCCTGTAGAAAACTCTTGAAATTCTACTTTCAGTCATTCCTTCTTGGAGTCCCAGTGAGTATTTCTGCCTAGGAGCACGATTGAACGATATCATGCGTATCTCAACGCGCGTATGGTCATCAGAAAGCTGATTAAAACTTTGACAATGACATTGTTCTAACTTCTTCCTGTTTTCTCTCATGCGCGGCCGAGAAATCTTAAATCATTGATCGAATTGATTTCTGAATGACTTTTCTTCGCAGAAAATTGTCGTAGGGTTCCGGTCTCCCTCTGGGCAGCTTACCACGACACAATCGTTCAATACCATTCAGATTCCGAGGATGGTGCGCGAGAAGGCTCAGGCTGGGAGAAGAGGGAACGCAAACGCGACTAGTAATACAGAGTCTTTGGCATGGAATCCTTCAATCTGTCTGGAATGGGGCTACGGGTTCTTAACGTTCCTGAAGCAGCAATTTTGTCGGGAAACGCAAGATGATCCGAGTCTCAGGGAGGAACCGGATTCGGATTCGGCAGGAGGAGGAGAGGACTTGAATGCAACGGTATGGCGAGTGAATTTTGTTCCCCGAGAAGGGGCCAGGGTAACCAAATTAGATAAGTCGGCGGTTGAGGAAGTGGTGAATGGAGAGGATCGGGTGGGGTTTCTACCTAGATGGTATTGGGACAAGGTGAATGGTACTAGTGCTTTAGTGTAAGTAATAGCTTTACAGTAGACAGGCAATTATTCCGAACAGGCGATTCGGCGTTTCGGGGGTCGGAAGCTGAATTGTCCGGCCGTTGCCGTGGACGCGTGAGTCGCGACCTGACAAGCGACTTGTCAGACCATCTGACCCTTTTCTGTTCCTTGACCTCAGCCCCACTGTGGTCGTAGTCGTCTTGCTCGTTGTCGTTTTATATCCTGCTCGCTGGACTTGTAAATAAGCCAGATCTCGCCCTCTGCTCACTCTTTTTTCTTCGACACGCGTAAATATGACAACACCGTCCTCCTCGGCGACGTCGCCGTCACCGCCAATGAGCTACCTGCAGCCAATAGTACCCATGGTTCCAGCCAACCAAGGTGCTTCGACCTCGTCGTTTTCTTCGTTATCGCCCTCGATGGACCCTTTAGAACGAGAAAGGAGGAAAAAAGCTGTACAAAAGTTTCTCGCCAGAGCCGAACTGTCTAATGTGAGCTTTGCTTCTATTGTTCTCTCTTCTCAGACGCGTCAACTATCCATTTTTCTGTCGCGGATCCCATTCGCGTCCTGCGTGTTTTTTTCCTGCGATTTTTTTCGATGCCTATCGTACTCAATATTGCTCCTATTATTTTCTGTATCAGGTTACCAGAACGCTACGCACTCGGCTGTCCTATGCCTCGTTCAAGACGAGCCATAATCCGGCTTCGACCTCCTTTGGAGATCTCGAAGCTCAGTCCCAAGGTTCAAGTTCCGCCACGATGATGGCTGCCCGCTCCTACGCCGCTAAACGTAAGGCACCGTCTCAGCCGATCGGAAATGGTCGAGGCAGTCCTCGTACTCCCGCCCTCAATGGCAATTTCGGCGCTAGTAACAGCGCTGAATCGAATACACACACGCTATTCACTTCAATCCTTGCCCCTCCGCCGCCCAATCTTGCCCGCACAATACTCAACGCAAACGATCCACCCGTCGCTGCTCCTGTTAGACCTGCCATGTCGCCAAAAGTGCGCAACGCCAAAGTTGTCAGGAGTATTCGCAGAGTCAACACGTGCTCAGGCAAAGAGCCGTCGTCAACCCAAAGACAAGGGCAAGAGCAGAAAGGCAGTAGATGCGGACGGCGATGTTGATATGGAAGCTGCAGCGACTCTGACTTCGTTATTACTTCATCACCGCCCATCGATCGCCGGCAGCGATACCTCTGAGCCAGGAACACACTCGGCTCGTTCATCGTTTGCACCTATCCCTCCTAACCCTGCGTCCAACGCGTCTACATCGTACAGAAGTAACACTCCACCTAGAAGCTCCAACAACACTCCCGCTCAGCAGACCACTCCTCGTCCTGCTCCAACAGATAATGAGGCAGCGGATCTCATGCTGTATTTGGCCACTTCCCCTTCACCTGCGCGAGCATCAGGGAGCAAGAACTCTAGAGACGCTGCTGCGTTTCGTGCACTGGGAAATCCAAATCCGGTAAATAACGCCAATAATGGTAATATGATGCGTGCGAAGCCACGCGTTTTGTTCCCCACGACGCAGGGTGAACCCAATCACGATGATTCGAACCCGGGATCGAGTCGTCGCGGATCTCGTGGTAGCCTAGGGAGGAATGATAGTTTTGCTGGTTCAAGCATGTCGAGTATTGGGAGCGACATGGGTGCTCGAACTTCAGACAGGAACAATCCGACATCACCGCAACATCTCCCATCCGCCATCCACGCATGGAGCCCATCTACTTCCGCCTCCTTCCCTACCCACTCACACTCACGGCCATCCACATCACTCTTCCTCAAATTTTCCATCTAGTCCCTCGACCCTTCGACAGGAATCGAGTTCTCGTCCGACTCCAAGTGACCGCCATCCTGGCGCTGGAGGTCAGGTAGACTATAATTTCAGCGAATATGTACACCCGCCTCCCCGCACCACGATTTATTGCTGGTGGGGGCGGAGGTGGTCCGATGCATCCGGGAAGTAACAATAGTCACGCCCACGCTCAGGCTCAGGCTCAGGCTCATGCCCCCAGTCCCAGTTTACAAAAGTCAAACTTGGGGTTAAGGGCAGACGTGGGGCGAAAGTTATTTGAAGGAGGAGCAGATTAGGTTGCAGCATCAGAAACAGAAGAGAAGGCCGGATGATAGGAGTTTAGAAGCTGGGATTGATTTGGTGAGGACGTGAAGCTGTGTGACGGGGTAAAGATGTGGATGGACAGACATCCGGGTGGGTAGGACTATGTGGATGGGCACTGGACATATGAGATTGGGCCCACGGAGAGCGAGACAGAAAGCTGGATAGGTCCGCGCGAGCAGTCCCTAAAGGAAAATTAGCGAAGAAGAAGCAGATACACTTTCATTCACACTCAATTTTATCTGATCTGTGGCAAGTTGCGAAAAACGGAACCCAGCAATATGGATTAACGTTTTGATTCGGCGCTCATTCTTTGGTTGGTGCTGCTGACACAGTTCCACACCTTACGACCAATTACGCCGCGCAAGAACAAACCCAAACGGAAACTGTGATGAGGCGAGGCGGCTTTCACGCAGATTTTGGGTTTGCTCTACTCTATTGTTGTTGTACTAATCTACATTCCTCTCGTCATTTATGTTTCTTTACTCGCAAACATACAGACACACACACGTTGTATCACCAGTCATCTTCAGCATACCATACAGAGCATTCTTGGATCTTTCACCTTTCTCTTACCGGTCTTTCTGTTTTTGTATTCTCTTCTTTCCTCTCTCATCTCTATGAATCCATAATCTATTATGCGACTATAATACTGTCGCTAGTCTTGTTTTTTTTGTTAACCATCTCCCACTTCTTTGTTAATGATGATTCGCGCCCCTTACTTTATTTTTGCCTTTGCCTTCATTCTATGACTGTACTAACCCTCACGCCGTTGAACTGGACGATGGACTGGCTCGCTCTCTTTCTCAGCTTATCTTTATGCAGTATACTCCTCTTCTGTCACTGTCATCCTCCTTCCTGTATCCATCCGCTCGAATGGGTTTCCTTCAGCATCGCCGAGGGCGATGTTTGAGTCTTTGGCTGGAGCTTGGGTGTACCGCGGTCGGACGGGTGTGCTACAATGATGTCTGTTCTGTTCTGGTTTTTGCTATCTTCGACTGTGTTTCTTTCACTGTCTATTTTTTCTTCATCTGTCTTGGAATCCTACTATAGGCTATTCGCTTCACTAGTGGTCAAGCTACCACTAGTAACATAGTTATCGCTTTTCCTCATTTCTTCTCCTATACTCCTTTGCACACATAAATAATTTACACACGTCCTCGATACGCCTGTTCTCGTCGTTTTTCTGGCCATCTGTCGTATATTTATCATGTCGTCTCGAGCTCTTTCTTCCTTCTTTCTCGATTTCTATCCGCGATCGTCCGTCTTTCGATGTTTCTTGTGCTGTTAGTAGGCTGAATCGTTGTATAATCATAATGTATAAGTATTTGTTATACTTACTGATTTTAGACCATGGTTTCCTTGAACTCGGGGATAACATAGACATGTCTCCGTTGTGAACTTCGTAATTCCTTCTCCATCGACACTCTAGGTTTGAACTATCAAGTTCTGCTTGTACAGCGTTGGGACTCGGTGCAAGCCGTGTATCAGACTGTTACAGTCTATTTCATGATACTACTTGAGACAAAGGGCCTGCGATTCACCCCGACAGTCGCTCAAGTTGTTGTCGCGATCGCTTAGTCGGCGCCCTTAAATACCTTGGCACCAAAATCCTCAGCGGCGAATTTATTCTGAATGCTTCCCTCATTGGCAAGGGGTCCTCTTAGTAAGTACAGAGGTTTTGTGGTTAAGGTCCCGAATGGGTCTGTCTCCAGCTTAAATCATATCATTCTTCTCTCATAAAAATCTTAAAACGCGTCGGTGCGCGTTGACCGTGACGCGCGAAACGCGTAAACGCTACGGAACATAGTGAGGTAGGCGGGAACGGTCAGCTTCAAAAAATTTTAAATTCGGAAAATTATTTCGAAACCCCGGCCACCCGGGGTCCTATCCGAGGCACTGGAGCTGGGAATCGGATAATCAACAATAAATGAGCGTATATTTGTAAGGAGTGCAGTAATATTTAGAAAACACTTTGGGGCCCAGGACTGGCGTATTCCTATCCCACAGGAGGGAGTTCAACGATTGCGGGATTCATTAGAGGAAGAGAATCCATCTCGAGATGAGTGCTTCAGCTGGTATCCTGCCAACTTTGCACAGTCCGCTCAAGGTGCATACGAAGCTATCGGAGAGCCTACAGTCACTCTTGCATCTGCATGGAATATTTTCGTAGAAATGTCAACTCATCTTCATTGATTTTGTGTATATGCGCTCTTGTTTTATATACACTCCTTACTGGATTCAAAGACTGAGAAAGGAAAAGATAAAATGAAGAGAAAAAGCAAGTTGGATTACAAAATAACTAGTCTAGCGTACAAGGGTTTATTGGGTAGTTTATATAGATGTGTTGGCGGCAAACGCAAAGGTCACAAAGGACCTGCACAGGCACTGCGCGACTGGGCTGTAGTTTACGAAGCAAACTGGTTGTTGAACATTGACGAGGGGGTCGTATCGTAGGATTTAGATACGACCCTCGAGATAGATTAGATCAGAGTTATGGTACCGAAGAGGATTGAGTGGTCATGGTTATCAAGCGGAATGAGTTTGTTAACTGAACACTCGAAACGCGCAGGGGACGTTAGGAAGTGTCACGCTTCCTAACAGTACTGGCAGAAGGATGGAGGGAGATAATAGAGCGTATTTGCAGCTGTCTTCGTCTCGATGAAAATGTGACCAATTGTAGCGGACTTCTCGTTGCCGTCTCGAAATTGGCGAATTCCCGGGGTGCAAATACGCTCTAATGTAGAACAACCTGAAGAACCGTGTGTGATTAAACCACAATTGATTAAAGAAAGCAATAACACGCACCAGAAACCGTTGCCAATCCTACTGACAATCCTCAACCGACTACTTTCCAGAAGGGAGCAACTGAATGGAGAGAGAATGAGAGATTATGACGCTGTAGCCTTATGTGAGGAATGCATACTATAATAGATTATTTAGTTAGTAAATAAAATCAACAAGAATTGCCCCCAAACCGGCCGTTCCAGTCGTTTCGCCACCCTTGAGTTCAAGGCCGGGCCCTTGGAATAAAGCCCAACCTCTACTCCCTTCAAGACGGTTGTCCGACCGTACTAAACCGGTTTGGAGGCAGAAAGGAAGGCTTACCAGAAGTAAGGAGCCACCGTTGTGGCTGCGTTTCGCGTATGAGTTGGTTTGAATCAACAAACGCGAACGCCACAGCAAGGCGTGCCCTGTGACGTGACAGTCCGCCGATACCGTTCCTGCAAGATGCAGGCGTCGAGACAAGATATAAGTGCAATGGAAAAGCAACCAGGCGGAAGCTAAAGTTTGCTAAAAGTGCCTCTGGCACTCCCTGATCTCCGTAGCCCGCGAGGAGACTTCTCGGAACAGGGTCAATCGTTTAGATCCGTGTTAGAACACGGGCTCGCATGCGGTCGTCCGAAGTGGAGGTTTGGATTAGGTTGGTGCTGATTGGTCCCGGAGTTGGTTTGAATCAACAACGAACGCCACAGCAAGGCGCGCCCAATGACGCGACAAACCGCCAAGGGAGTTCTACGGCCCGGAAAATCTCGGCTGGCCGGGTTTCGAAATAATTTTTAAAATTTAAAATTTTTTGAAGCTGGCAGTTCCCGCCTACCGCAGGCGACTGCTCGTCGGCTCATCGTCGAATATAATAGGGGTCGTACATCGCTCAATTCAGAACGTCACGGTTGCTTGAAACGGTTCCCTGGTATTTTGACTCCTGTACAGATCTGCATAACCTGTTACTGGTACCACGGAGGTAAAAAGAAATCAAAGGTGCAAAATCAAAGGTGCATCTGTGCATCCCGGGCCCCGATAACCAGCGCGTAAAACTATCAGCCATATTACAATCAGACATGTCATGTACACTTTTCTGTTCGTTTCCTGTTCGTTTCCTGTTCGTTTCCTAAGTTTCCTAAAAAGGCTCCGAAGGGCGGCTCTTATTTCATAAAAAAGCTCGAGTACTCTTCTTTCGTTCACCCTCTGGATTCTCATGTCTTCACTTTCGGTCGTCTTAGGGCCTATCGTACTTGGTGTGGTTTTCAACAGTATCTTATTCGGTACTTGTTTGGTTCAAGCAGCCACTTATTTTTCGAATCAATTCAAAGATAAATGGCCGATTTTGTAAGTTCTTTGAACAGACTAAATTGTTACCTATTTGCTGAATTCTTGTCCAGCGCGTTACTCTGTTGGGTCTTCGTCGTGGATACATTTCATTCCATAACCATCATATACTTGTCATGGTACTACATCGTTCTTAACTGGGGGAACACGGCAGTCTTCGCCGCAACACCATGGGAGTTTAACTGGACCCCAGTTTTTTTGGTCTTGCGAGTTGTCCTTAGCCTCATTTATGTATGTACTGACCTACTCCAACAGAATTGCCGCCCCTGTGCAAATCTTCCTGACATGGCGTATCTATAAGCTATCGGGCACTAAATGGGTATTCCTTATTTGCGTTGTCACTCTGGCGTCCTCAGCAATAGGTATCTACTCGACCTATACCATTGTCAATGCATCAGCCTCTGCGACTGTCAAAGAATTGATTCCTGCTGGTGATGCCTGGCTAGCATCTGGGATTGCCTCCGACACACTCATTACGTAGGCTACCTCCGTTCTTGCCTTACCAGTAAGACTGACCATGACTCAGATCCCTGTTGTTTTTCTACCTCATAAGGAGCCGGACTGGATTTTCGGGTGGGTGACGAGTGATTCGTTTCCATCTCATCATCATTAACCATATAACTAGGAACAAACAGAATGATTTACAGTATCTTGACCACAGCGGTCGAGACGGCCGCACCAGTGCTTGTCGTAGCTGTAAGTTATCATTTCTGATATCATCTGCAATACTGACTAGTATCATATAGTGTCTGGATATTGCATTCTTGGTATACCACGAATTTTTATGTGCTATAAACATTCACACATTTTATTCAATTTTATTTACAGACGGCATACCCAGCTACAAACCTTCACTTCATGTTTGTTGTGTGCCTTCCTCGTCTATACACGTGAGCGTTTCGCGATCTTTCCTTCTTTGGCGATCTTATCTATTTGCCTTCCAGTAATACGCTCCTCTCGGTATGTTCCATTTCTACCTTCTCCCCCATGTCTCATCAACTACCTTTTCACAGACTCTCAACTCTCGTAAAAAGTTCAAGACCGACTCCGAAGCAGCCCAGTGGAACAGTATTCACCTTACGGTTAGTATCATCTTCAATCAGCATGATCGGTGCTAACATCCCACTGTAGCAGAGACTCGGTAATGTGACTGCCAACTCGCAGCACGGTATCCAGATCGATGTGGAAAGACAAATTCACGGCGAAACTTTGGATTATGCCAAGCGCGGCATAGACGACTACACTCGGGACTTGTAGAGGATTATATCGACATTCAGAGTTCGATACGTTTCTTTTAACCGTTGATACCTTTTCTTTTAATACAAGTTTACGCTTACACTCGTTTGATGGAGATCGGAAACGATGATTGGTATGCGTCTAGTTTATATTTGTCTCCTCCGCCTCGAACAAGGAAACACTTGGTGGACCTATTATTTCACGAGTCGGAATCATTCCGAGTCGTGAAATAATAGGTCCACTCCTCGTATGTCTTGCGTCCAGGCTCCGAGTCAGAGCGTACAATATCTAATACTTAACCTGATCAAGCCTGAACGGAATGTTGCTTTCCATTAGCAAGAAACTAGAGTAGTAAAAAAACATGCAAAGAGAAAAAACGAGACCTACCGTGACTACGAGAATCATCATAAAACTTGAAGTTGTTTCAGCCAGGCCATCGACCACCTCCACAGATCGAGCTGTAATATCTTTCCAGCCTTCATGCTTTCATTGCTTTGATTCATGAACAGACTTGAACGTCACATCGATCTTAGCTACGGTCCACGTATGATCCTCCCTGGCCTCCTCGTGTCATTAGACCAACTAATGAGCATTTGAAGTACCTGAACAAGCCCTTGCACCCCTCCTGTAAGCTCGCCTTGATCATAAACTCCCCTTTACTCCAATTCTGTAACCGTGATATCTAACAGTCCTCTATCCTTCCTGGCTTCGGTTCGGGAAAAAATCCCTTTGTTTAAGCCAAAATCCATTCATCAACGCGATGTTAGATACTTGGAAGAAGTCCTATAAAATTGTTTCTCGGAGTGTTAGCTTCCGTAGTGCAGAGTAGAAACATTCGCCCCAGGTAGCGCAGTAGAGGGGGGCGAGTTCTCGAAGTTCAGTAGGCCTATCATTAAGGTCAAAGTGCGTAGGAAGTCCTAGTACTTCATCCATTTGCTCCGAGTCAGGAGAAAGTGATGAATCCGGTATGTAGATCTTCAACGCAATCACCTAGACAAATTAAGCGAAAGCCCGCCCAAGATTTGATATAAGTTGGTGTGAAAAGATGGGATATGAGAGGTAACTAACCACATAGTTAAGTATGCGAGAGAGAGGCAGAGTATATCGACATACTTTGAGATTGGATATTCGGCGACAAGAAGCGGAGGGAGGTTTAGAAGAGGGGGCGTCGCTGCCAATGTGTTCAGACTGCAGATTAAATAACTATGGTTGAACTATGGATTGATTAATTCCAAGTGAAGAGAACAAACACGTACCCTGAGGGATAATTTTATTCAACAACCCCGTTGTTGATAGGTAACCGAGGATTGTTGAGCATCGAACGAGGTCACCGCCAGTCACTCCGGATTGACGCCGTGTTTGCTGGTAGCTCAGGGTAGCTCATGTCCTTTCCCTGCCATTGACTATGTTACTGGTTACTCCACTACCTTCCCCCACCAATTGAAGATAACAAGAATCAAAACCTCCATCCGAGTTGAAGCAACATCTGTACACGGCTGCGCAAAAACCTTGTCACCAGAAATGTGGGCATAGTGCATGATAGGTGAAACAGACTTGCAAGACACAACAATGGAGCTGTAATTGGATTGGAAAAGCAAATGCGGATGGAGAAGAGTGGCCCTGTGATGATAAGGTGTGCATACAATGACATTAACTAAATGAAGACTTTACTCAGCTTGTTCACCAATAGCGGGATGATTCTCCCTCTTAGTCCACCAATGTTCAGTGTGACAAAATCTAGGCATCCAGTTTTTTCCATAGTTATAGTACACTGAATGTTGAAATATCTTGCTCCTCTCAAATTGCTGCAATGAGCATTTGCCTTCTCAAGAGCTGATTCTGCATGACTTCATATCAAAAAAAATCCGTCTATTTCATTTAATTTTCATTTCAGCAGTGACCACTGGCGAGCTTACTGTAGACGCTCTGGTGTGACTCTTCTTGTGACGCCGAAGTTTAAGGGTTGTCAAGGGGGTTGTCAACGAACATTAGGGTTGTTCAGTAGAATAATCCTACCCTGAGCTCTGAACAAGTCAGTCAGTCTCTAGGTGAGAGGGTGGTATGCAATCAGACATAGTACAGTGGTCTCATATTACTTCTCTCTTCCCAAAAGAGCTCTCCAAACTTCAGGAGACCATGTAAGCCTAATGAATTGGCCTCTGTAATTTACCACTGGCCCGTATTACATTATCCCCTGTGACTCACCCAGCCAGTCCATGTGAGACCTGGTGCACGAAACAGATCTCAAACCAAGGTATCCCAAATGTCTCGCACCTAGATGTAGGTGGAGACCAAATGCGACCACCCAGGGTAACCATGCCATAAGCTGGGTCTGGACAGTAGTATGAGTGTTGTACGGAGCAGTACAAGCCTCAGAGGTGCAAGGAACAGTGTACGGGCCACCCAATGACGTAATCAGGAGGAAGCAGGTGGGGAGTGGGGTGAAAGTGGGTGGAAATAGCATGGGAGCGGATGGAATAGCACAAAAGCGGATGGAAATAGCATGGGAGTGGATGGAATAGGGTGAAAGTGGATGGGAATAGTGTGGGAGCGGACATGAATAGGGTGAGAGCAGGTGGAAATAGCGTGGGAGCGGATGGAATTGAGTGAAAGTGGATGGTCCCAGAGGTTCTAGAGGTAGCAAAACCCAAATAGGAAGCTCCCGGGGAGCTCTGGTTGTAAAGTCGTAAACAGAGATAGAAGACAGTGAGCTCCGGACATAGATTTGGTATCTACAGATGGAGCCTTGCAGTTAATGCAGATGACAGTGAGCCTTTGAACGAAGCTCAGAAGGCACAACTGGTTGGAACAGACAGAAACAGAGAGACAGAGACAGAGACAGAAGCAAAACAGGATCAATTCAGTAACAATGGTAATAATAGACTAGGGTACATGGACTTGGGGTGTCTACTTATATACTGTAGGGTGGCTGTGTAAGTCGTTGGGAGGGCCTGATGGATGGTTATCAAGTGCGGGAGGCACCCAGGAGGCAGGATAACTGGTAATCACATGTAGAAAGTGCCTGGCAGGCAGGATAAATGGTAAATAAACATGGAAAGCACCCGCAATTTAGGTAATGAGTGCGGGAAGTCTCTGCAGATGGTCAGGAAGTGTGGAAAACATCAGAGGGTGGATAGCAGGTGCAGGGAGTGTCTGGGAATGAGCCAAGGCCTGACAGTCTGCTTTCAAATGGGCACATTTTTGCATTAGGTTAGCCTCCTTGTCACATTAGATTACGCCATGTCTCATTATAAATAATGATGCTTATTTATATGTATGGCGCGCAAATTTCGGGCCCACCTCTGCTTCCCTCCCCTCCCTCGCTGCACTCAGGGGGTCACCTGGGCCAGGAAGTTGTTGGCGGGCACTCTAAAGCCTTGTTTGCGCTTATTTTGATAGGTGGCAACCTTGAACCCTACCCCAGCCCCTAATCACTAACCAAGCATGTTTGGCAATGCTGGAATAGCTCTCTAATGTTAGGGCTCACCCTTTGGGCAAACCCTAACAAGAGCTAGCCACAGCATTGCTTTGAAAGAAAAATAAAATATTCAATTGTTTGTAGTACCTGCAAGGATTGAACACTCACCATGAGGCATGACCAAGCCCCGCTACTGGAATGATTGACCCAGAATACCACTATGCCATAAGGTGTATGTTATATGTGAATGTAGTGTAAATGTATGAGTCTGCCTACAGTTGTAAGCAACTTGTATTGGAAATGAGAGTTGCTAAGGAATGGGGACAGGTTGCAGTACAGCCATTTTAATGCAACAAGGTACAGGGGATAATGTAATGCAGACAGACAGTGATTTACAGGGGCCAATGTATTAGGCCTACATTGACTGTTGCAAACTTTGCTCCGGTGGAAGCTTGGGTGTGGCCAATAGATATGATGGTATTTTTCACCAAATATTTTGACTTCTGACTGATTTGTTTTGATGGCAATTGGATACATTCAGTTTGTCAACTTCAACTTTGTGTATACTAACTTCAACTTTATGTTTACTGTTCTAGTGCAAGTCAAGGGCATTCCAACTTTGAGATCATAAAATGTATCTATTTCCCAACAAGTTTGACTTCTGTGGGGCCCATGAAATAAGTCCTGTATTGTTTCAAGCACTTTGTAAATGGCATTAAGAATTATAAGCGCCCCCCTAGTGCATCGTTAAATGGCCTTATATAGTAATTTCTGACAGCTTTGACCTCTCTGAAATATCCAAAATCAACCAAGATCCCAAAGATTCTGTGACATTTTTGTATGATTTCAGTCTTGTACTTATGAAGAATCAGATTGTGTTATGCTCCTCTTGATAGGGCACCAGTTAAACAATATACTGTATGGTTGATATATGCATGACTACTTACTAGTAGTATTGTTACCCTGAAGTTAAAGGTAAGGTAACAAAAGTTAAAAGTTGAAGTTGAACAAAAAGTTGAAAGTTTGAGTTGAACATTCAATTTAAGGTTGAAGTTAGAACAAAAAGTTGAATTTCAAGTTAAAGCCGGAATATTGGGTGAAATATGGTGTCATAGATAGATGCTCTGGAACATCAGTGACTCATGAGTATCAATGCGTTAGGTGTCGAAAATAACATAAAACAAAGTGAAGTACAGTCGATTATCTCATATGGAGTAACATCATATGGAATATCCGCCATATGGAATCAAGATTAGCCTTCCCCCGAGCCGGGAGGCAGGAATATTCCATGCAACCATCATCCGGAATATGGAATACCATATTGGGGTCATATTCCATACGGCAGTCAGTCAAAAGGTAGTAATATTGGTAGTAAATGTACATTTTGAGCCATAGAAACTTGAAGGTAATTGAGTCGAGGTGTGGCTTGAGTGTGGCACCAAGTTCCTGCTAAGTTTGAGGGTCCCACAGTAATAAATATTGCCATATTCTGTAGATTAGCCTTTTTTCAGACTTTCTGACACTTGATAATGGGCAACAATGCAACTTGAAAAATCTGGTCTAATCAGAAGAAGCAAACTGTATTTAAACCTCATGGACCCAACAAAAAAAGCGGAAATTGGCCCAAAACAACAGCAAAACCACTGAACCAGCACAGGAAGGATCTCACTCTCAGTAATGGGTTAGAAGTGATCGCTTATGTTGAGAGTCACCAGGACAAGACTCAGAAGGAGGCTGTGGTCTATTTCAAGGCATGGAAGTCCGGTGTTCTATCTTTTACACAGGGTGCACTGTCAAAGATTTTGAAAAAGTGTGGGGAGATGCAAGAGCACACTGCTGCAAATCCAAGTAAAGTACAAACAGGTATTGAAGATTATTTTGTCAGGTAACAAGTTGATTTTACATGTAGAAATACACTGAGCATGACTCTAAAGTGAAAAAAAATGATTTAAATCAAAATATCTGTTATGGAATATCCATCATATGGAATATGGTTTGGATGGGAACCGACAGTATTCCATATGAAATAATCAACTGTATACAAGTACATGTACAGTTAAGTAGATCTAGAATTTAAAAAGTTGGCTGCATGGGAGGTTGAAGTGCACCGGGTCCGATTCCTGCCCAATCGCCTGATCAGAAGGTGTGGCGCCGGTAACGGCGATCCAAACCAACCCAGGGTCATGTTTATGATCCTCTGCTACAAGGAAAGCCTGAAGATACAGCTTGCAATGGACATGGGTGGAGAAGACTTGTCCATTTGATTGCCTTCGTGCACTGAGGGCAAACTGAGGGCGTCAGAGCGTATGGCGCTAAACAAGTCTGCTAAGACTCTTAGGTTCTTGCGGACCGGACACGTGGAACTGGTCAGCCTGTGGCGTCCCGGGCCGGAGCCGAAGGGCTTGTTCACATCTATTCTTTCGGCTCTCAATGAAATCCGGCCATTTCTCAGAATCTCCTCAGATTCTTAAGGATATGTTACCTTGGGCAGAAATAATCTTGAAACAACGAGAATTTTCCCCAATCTCTCTCGTCGGACATGGCACAGTGTTTCTCAGAGTGAGACTGGGCCACCGATTTGCCCATTTCCGGGTACTCGATATTTCTGTAGCCTGCTTGGAGGGTTGGTTTCTTTTTCGTCTAGCAAACAGATGACGATCACACTTTCATCCACCGGGCGGAATTCGTAGCTCTCACTCACATTCTGAAGTGGTTCCAACTTTTTGACCACCCGCTGATTACCATTCCTATTCCGACTCCTTTTCGTCTAATACTACTAACTCTCGGACAGTCGCCCTGGAATTCAAACTGCCAATAATGACTACTGCCAACGCAAAACACATCAACATCAAATTCCGCTTCGTTCGCTCTCACATATGCATCGACATGGTTGCCGATGTCTTTCCATGATCCCATCCAGCTCACGACGAATGATCATCAACTACGGGTACCTGTGTATTGTGGAGACCATGATTCGAAAGGTTTACAGGTTCTCTCAACGGCCTTCTCTTAAGCTGACGTGCCATCGCTCACATCCTTTTCTCCTAAGCTCTATCACTTTCAGAGTTCAATTACACAAGTTCCCCAACACTACACAAAGCAACAGCTTGTGATAAGGATGAATAATAAGTGTCAAACAAATTGTTTATCTTATTCCGTCCCATCATCCGTCTTCTCGTTTGGTATTTCTGCATCATCTTCTCCCGGAAGATTCTTTACATCTCATCTCATTCAAATATACGGAGCACTGACACAGGAGATAACACACAGTAATTCCAGGCTCCAGCGAATTACTGAAACTTACATTAAACAGTAATAAGTATTCCCTAATTTGGCAATTCCGAGATCCGGCCAGCGTTTTTTCGAAGTAGCGCACGCTGAAATCACTGTAAGTCTGTAACTTATTTCCTGCGTGAGATAGACGAATATGTGGAGAAATCTACCTCAGGCACCTGCATAACCGACCTCGCACAGGTCATGCAAGATCATCTCCCGCACAATACCTGCCATCTCATTTCGGTAGTGCGGTTCTTCAAGACCAGCAACCAATGACTCTAAGTGTTTTTGATTATTTGCGACGTCTATGTATTTAATAAGCTTTCAGCTTCATCTCTAAATGTCGCACCGAATCAATTTCTCACTTGCACTATAGTAAGAATATCCTTTTCTCCAGACTCCAATCCCCTCCTCTTTTCTATTTCTCAAACCATGACAATCGACGCAAAATTGCCCCCCACAGACCATTCATCTCCACCTGAAGTATTTGATTCAAACATACTGTAGTCTTTTTCTAACCACTATTGATAGCATGTTGATGTCCTTATTGTTGGAGGTGAGTTTACACATTTTCATTGAATCTTTAGAGCTGACATTTTCTCACGGCGCCAACAGGAGGACCTGCAGGAAGTTATGCTGCCTCAGTACTCAGTCTTGAAGGGCTGAATGTTGCTGTTTTGGAAGCTGCCAAATTTCCGAGGTCAGAAACCAATGCATAATATTACTTGATGATTTGCCTACAAATTAGTCCACAGATACCACATAGGCAAGCCTCGAGCTCAATGCCTCTTTTCAATGAGTTAACGTGTCAAAATGCGCCAGGAGAGAGCCTCATTCCTTCCGTTAGACCGTACCTTCGATTTATCGGTGCTGAGGAAAAGATGATTGATTATGGATTCAAGAAAAAGGTATGTAGCCTCATTACTTGGATCATATCCGAAACTAAGCCTGTGATTTGAAGCCTGGATCTGCAATCAAATTCAATCAGTTCAAGCATGAAGGATGTATGTTGTGTAATCATCCTACCCAGCCTTTCATTAAATGTGTCTATTCACAGATACAGACTTTATTGCTTTAGGCGCCAATAACAATGCTTGGAATGTCGTGAGTCTTGCTGTCATCTAATACGTGGTCCTTCAATGAGTAATGCAAACAACTTCCCGTAGGTCCGCTCAGAATTCGACCAACTTCTTCTGAATCATGCCCGGGATTGCGGAGCCCAAATTTATGAAGAAACCAAAGTGACCAGTATTTCGTTTGATGCAGATGACGACGGAAAGCCCATATCCGTATCCTGGACACAAGTCACGCCAGAAAACAATACCATTACCACTAGGACCATATCTGGATTAACAACCTTTACTCATTTAATCGATGCCTCGGGTCGAGCAGGATTAATTTCCACCAAGTATCTGAAGAACCGACATTTCAACGCGTCACTAAAGAATATTGCCGTATGGGGTTATTGGTCTGAATGTTCAGATAGGGAAGCAAAAGGAGGGATGGGAACATATGGAAAAGGCACTGTGAGAGAGGGTGCTCCCTGGTTCGAGGCATTGAAGGATGAATCTGGTTGGGCATGGTTTATCCCTCTACATAATGGGAAGACTTCAGTTGGGATTGTTATGAATCAGGAACAGTATAATGCCCAAGCTAAAACTCGTTCCACGTTGGTTCCTGGCGCTTTCGAGTCCTCTTCTCTCACTCAGAGATACTTGGCCAACCTACACCTGGCTCCGGGTGTGGTAAAATTGCTTAGCGGGAAAAATGTGGGTGTGGCGGAAGAGTCGGAGGAATCCGAGGAAGGGTCTTTGAACTTCCGAGTAACGCTAGAGCCAGGAAGTGTCCGCAGTGCCAGCGATTTCAGCTATTCAGCTCCGAGTTATGCAGGAAGTGGATATAGAATTGTTGGAGATGCAGGAGGCAAGCAGGCAGTGACTTTTTTCATGTTCCAAATTGATCTGTTTTTGGTAGCCTTCATCGACCCGTTCTTCTCATCCGGAATCCATCTGGCTTTCACAGGCGCACTTTCTGCTGCTGCAACAATATGTGCATCAATACGGAATGATTGTACAGAGGATCAAGCAGCTGCATGGCATACCAAGAGGGTCCAAGTGAGCTATACTCGGTGAACACATAAGCTTAATTTGTGCCATTCATTACTCAATGGACTCCAATAGGTTCCAAATTGTTGTACTCAGTGCATACAAGCAGATGCGTGCCCAAAAAGTGGATGTATTGTCTGACGTAGATGAGGATAATTTTGATAGGGCCTTCATGTTTTTGCGACCTGGTTAGCACCCATTCTGTGTTCTCAAACAACCCGTTACATACTAATTGTTGGCCTGTCTCCCAGTTATCCAAGGAGCGGCAGACATGGGTTCCCGCCTGTCTGAGTCTGAGCTCCAGCGTTCTCTTGATTTTTGTATAAATCTGTTCAATCCAACAAGTCCTGAAGAGCATGAAGCTGTCAGAGGACAGTTGGGTGAAAGTAAAGAGTTGATGGACGTGACGAAACCAGTGATAGATCCAGAGACAATGAAGCATGTGTTGAAGGTCACCACGCTGTGCAGCACAATTGCAAATGATGCAACCAAAGACAATGGAACTGCTAACCAGCAACCAGACAGTGATTCTGAATCCAAATCAAAAATGGTCTTGGATAAAATCAATGCACGTCGACTTGTTCATACAGAGTATGCTATCAATAACCTGGAAGCAGAGGAGCTGGAAGGTTATGTGGTCAGGTTAGGCAAGGGTGAGTTAGGTTTAGTTAAAGTTGTAATGTAGTCTCGATGTCCCCAGGTTGAATGCCATTTTATTGTTGCATCCTTGTTGCGACCTCTCAAGAGCCGGAGGAGACATTAATGTGCTATCCCTACACAAAATATGAATTTTTGGGAGCATTTTGTTTAGGATGAGATTCAAGGACACATCTGAGCTCCAGAATATCAATGCAGAGCTTTAATACATAGCACCTAGCACCTAGCACCTATACTCTTCATTGTTAGACATCAGCAAAACCTGGGTGATGGTCATAGCAGCCATAGCAAGCCATAGTGCCCTACAGCACTATGACTTCTATGGCCTGCTATGGCTTACTATGAGCTCCTGTGGGATTTCTGAGTGCTCAAACCAACTGTCAAGCATTTGACAGCTGTCATTCTCTCCCGCCAACCATATATCACACCGAAAGTGCAAAAAATCCGCTCGAACAAAATACTAACTGATTTATAAAATTTTGTGTAAAAAATCACTTATGAGTGAAAATTTGAGTGAAATTGGATTATTCAGTCAAACAGTCTTGTTGAGTGAAAATATACATATCAGTACATTATTTAGATAAACTGAAGAAGGGCCTGAATTATGGTATATCTGAGCTCCTGAAATGGTAAATGATTTGTTATATATTGCAAGTCAAATCATTCTGAGTGAAATATTTCCTTTCAGGTGTATTTTCAGACAATATAAAAAGTTGTGTGAATAGTGATATTTCAGAATAACTGAAAAGCCTCAACCACATTCATTTCAGACTTTTCAGTTATTCTGAAAGATGAACATTCATTTAACTTTTCATATTGTCTGAAAATACACCTGAGAGGAAATATTTCACTTGGAATGATTTGACTTGAAATATATAACAAATCATTTACCATGTCAGGAGCTTAGATATACTATAGTTCAGGCCCTTCTTCAGTTTATCTAAACAATGTACTGATATGTATATATTCACTCAACAAGACCGTTCGACTGAATAATTAAATTTCACTTAAATTTTCACTCATAAGTGATTTTTGACATAAAATTTTATAAATTAGTTAGTATTTTGTTCGAGCGGATTTTTTTGCACTTTCAGTGTGTATAAGAATCGACACATCCAGGATGTGTTCTCGCAACTTCCCCAATTTTTTTCCAAGTCAATACTGAGTTGTGACTTTGGTTTTGGACATTCTCAGCTTATTTGATGTCTCCAATATTTTGGTGAGGGCTACCGCTTACTGTAGTATATGTAAGAACTAGTACTTTAGTTATACTAGTTTCACCACACTATTGCACTATGTGTACTACCATAAACATGCCAGTATAATATTATAAGATTATGATTATTTTGGTTCAGCAAGTGAGCAACAAGGGAGGGAAGTGATTTCAAAGGAAGGATATATTTAGTTTTGAATTGAAATGGCTGTCAGACAACATGCTGTGAAATATACAATCCATAGCAATCCATAGCAGTCTATAGCAATCCATAGCTCTGGACAGCATGGGGACCTTGCTATGGGTGCTGTAGGTGCTATGAGCACTGCACAGAGCTGTTCAGCACTGTCCAGTTCACCCAGGTTTTGCTGATGGACTCATTTCACCTCCTTCAGTTTAATTACCTTCCAATATCCGCTTTGGGCTAGAAGGAAGCAAGGTTTCTTACAAAGCCTTGCCGTAGAGAAAAGTTTTGTGAGCTAATCAAATTTGATGTCAAGTTGCATGTGCAAGGTTGATGATGTCTGTCAGTATGCACAAAAAGAAGTAACATTTAGATAACATAGGCTCAGAGAGCTCAGAAATAAGAAAAAGATCAAGCTGTTGTCTTAATCAGCCGGGAATGAAAAGAATGCTGTGCTGTTTCCAAGCTATGTTCCATAATGCATAATGCGGCTGGTCAAACATGACCCAAATTAATGAAAGTAATGCATTACAAAGGTCAGCAAAACCTGAGCTATAGAGAGCTATAGAGCTCTCTATAGCACTGTTAGCACTCATAGCAAGGCCCCCCTCTATCAAGGGCTATGGATTGCTATGAGTTGCTATGGATGTCAAAGTGCAATATAAATCTGCAAGTTCATAGTAGCTCATAGCAAACCATAGCAGTTCTTAGCAGCCAAGGGGCTGCAAAGAATTAAGTGCCCAACTGGGTGTCAGTTAGTTAGTCTGGCTGTCAGGCCAGAAAAAAAAAAGTTTGACACACCTCCGGATGACCAATTTCCAGGCCATTTGTTGAGCTTAGATTAGTCCATAGGCCATCAATAGGCATTTGGGAGAGCTCCGGCCCCTTGCTGCCTTTTTTTTGTCAGATTATTTTTTCTCAGTTTTTGGAATGTTCAGGACCTCAGAAACTCCTCCCAAACTTTGTCTGGAATAGCATATTTTAGCTCGGGATTTTGGCAGTTTTCCTGTCCAATTATAGCATATTTTGCACCTAAATATCTGCTTCCCTGTCCTAATATAGCATACTTTAGGTTGGTGCTGAGACGCCAAACCAAAATTTGAGAGATTTTGTAACTGAAGAAGCATGGCCGAAATAGCATACTTGAGCTCAAATCATAGCATATTCCAGTGCACTTGAGCGGACAAGGTCTGATAGTAGTTTCCAAGGTCCTGAATGTTCAGTGTCAAAAACAAGTCAAAAAAAGGGATGTGAGATGAATTGGGTATGTGATATTGAATTTCATTAGACGGTCATACTGATTTAAACACCCAGTATCATATGGAATGATTTTCGAGGCTTGTAGCAGCAATAGTAACAGAAAACAGAGTTAGTACTTGTTATCTTATCTAGATATACCATATATATACCGTGGGAATGCTTACATAGTTAGTTAGTCTGACCCAAGGCCAGTTCCGAAAAGTTCAACCTGCGGTCAACTTTTCAAAAGTTTGCAGCCCCTTGTAGCAGCTCATAGTTCTATGCTGCTATGGCTTGCTATAACATCTATGGCAATTATGCAGGTTCTGCTTATGCAGGCTTATGAACTACAAATTTTTAGAAGTAATGCAAAATTTGCCATGCGGGCAGTGAAATTGAGACAAAAGTTAAATGATAACGCTAAATTCTTTCCATGGAATATAATGAACTAGATGTTGCACCCGTAACACGCAACACAGAACTCAGGCAGTAAGCCATATAAATTGAACTAGACTTTGACTCAAAGTACAAACGCAAGATATAGATACTCAAAAAGGACAGGTAGCAATTAAATCAGTAAAAGAATGTCAAAGTGTGAAGGGTTATTGGCAGGATCGGCAAAGAATACAAAGAAGAAAGGCAGGCTTGATCAATATAGCATCAATCTTCTGAAGTCACGGTAGGTTGTGTTACTTGTGTAGTGAGGCAATACGCATTCTCAAACACTATCAAGAACCTTCTGCTCCGATTGAGCATATCCTCCGTTGGTATTCTACGGAAATTAATACTAACAATCAGATTCTTGTTGAATTTTCAAACATCAGACGTACCGAAGGAAAAGGTGTCTTGTAATCAGTAACACTGGTGGTGTGTTTATTGAGCTTGATTTTGAGAGGTGTTGGGATGCCAAAAGCATTTTTCCTTTGTGGTACATTCTACATGGAAAGTCAACTCTGGGTTTAGCGCTGTGGATTATAATGCGAAGGGAAATAGATCAAAAGCTAGAAGAGTATCACTGACCTGTAAGGATACAATGCTCTTCAATGCAATTTGATCAGGTGTTTCTATTTGATCTGTTTGAGAACCAAGGTCATGGATTTCACCAGCAGATGTTGTCCTGTTACTGATATGGCCTAAAGATGTAAATTCATTTTTGTTGTTAACCAGGCGGGATCTGTTGCGAAGATTAAGGCTTGAGCCAGATGTCATTTAAGTAGTAGAAATCAACCAAGACAGGGAAGGAACACACATAGCAAGAAGAGAGTTGGCATATAACCGTGCACCAGTCAAGAAGAATAACTCTTGAAGATCACTTTTTCCAGCTGCTAGTGTCTGCCATAATTAAGCCCGCATCAGAATGAATTTTGCTTGGGACAGGTAAAGAAGGACAAACAGCAATAATGGCTGCGATTCCAAACATTGCTGTGCAAATGCCAGTATTGAGGGAGTATATAACCTGTTGATGTTTATAACCTAGGTCTAACACCAAACTTGTATAAGGATCACGAACTCACAATCCTGTTAATGATAGTAGTTGTGTTCTGAAATCCTGTTTTTTGCTGTTGCAGAACATATGCAAAGACAAGGGCAATTGCCACGTCATTAAAGGTATTAACGGCAACGCAAGATATTGCTTGGTTCTGGAAAGTATAAGTATTCTAGCATCTTCTATTGCCTAGAAAAGGTACTTACATTGAGGCTCCCGAGGTCTGCAAGCTGGCTAAATTTTACACTGATTTAGGGTTGTGAGCTACAGCAAAGTTAAGAGAGGTGGGTTTAAATGGTCGTACAGCCGAATTCCATATGCTGTAAAGAATTAAAATATTTGTTGGGAGTCTCAAGTTTTAAATGAAACATACATAGGGCATTTCCTGCAAGGATTTAATTAATACTGGTAACAGGACATCATACAAAAAAAATACTGTACACACCAAAATAAGCAACTACGGTCAACTCCTAAACCCATCAAAATCCTGTAAGGGAAGGTATTGTTCACCTCAAAGATACAACATACAAGAATGGCAGGAAGCCATATGTTCTTTTTAACTGTTGCTGTCATAAGCCACGACGTATGTCTGAGAAGACGATTTACGTACATCGGTAGATCCTATAAACCATGAAGCTATATGAAAATAAACAAGGATTCTGTCAGCGTGTTCCGAAAATCATCCGGATGATGAAACTGTGGCCTGCCTTTGTACAAAAAACTGGGTGAAATACTAAAGTGTGAAATATATTAGTAGGTGGTAAAGTATTATAGCATTAACATACAAGTGGGAAGACTTCAGCCTAAAAAATAACAATCAAGAGCTGGCCACGAGAGGACGATGTATAAATTTACCTTGAAGCTCCTAATCAATACAGCAATGAGGTCGGATACTACATGCTATAAATTAACTATACTCTCACCAGTTTAGAGTTTCAATGTAATCAAAGTCTCCCCAGTGTGTAACCAAGTACTCATAGTCTGATAATATTAAGAATAATGGTATCAAAGAACACCTTTGAAACACCTACTTGAAAGGGTTGAGAACGCCTGATGCAAAGTGTCCAGAAGGCACACTGCGAATACCTAAAGCAGTTTCACTAATGGGTAATAGGCTAAGAAAGTAGACATACCAGGCTCTTGATCATCCAGGTATCCTTATTCCAATATGTGGTAGAGTAAAAATAGAGTTGAACACAAGTGGCTTTTGCAGATAAATGAACTAAAGCAGCGTGTCGAAATTCACCAAAGCTCACCTCCCCAGAGGCTAAATAAAAATATAGTGTCAGCTTATGAAATTTCACTAATTCACTGACATACATCGCAGTAAGTATATTGCTAATGAAAAGGGCGCCATATCTGAAAATGTCTGTAAGAATCAACCTAAAGCTAACGATCTGGAGGGGAGCATTACGTGTTGTTAAAGTGAACCACTACAGGCATGATGGCGATTGCGCAGTACGAAATCGGTCGAAATCATGGCCCTTAAGTACAAAGTTTTCAATACTTAACGTCAGATGTTAACGTCTTGTAGAATCAACCGCGTTGCAAAGCTTGCTTTTTTCTCATCTATAGCATAGCGTTAGAGCATGATATTATCAAAGTAAGTTTTTTGTATTGAATATATAGGCAGTCCGCGGGTCCAGCTTCGGCAAGCAGCAGTCCGGGGGAGCGGCATGAGCTTTTAGTTGGGCAAACACAAGAAAACGCGCTGTAGTGATTTGTGGGTATTGCTCTATAGTAAGGAAAGACAGGCATCGACGTTGATTTCAAGTTGAGGCGAATTACTGCAACGAAAACTCGGATGGAACAAAGCTGAATGCATCAAATCCACACACGCCATGGCACTCTCACTGTTCACCAACTGTTCGCAGTCTCACACATCAAATCATGATGTTCATTTTATCGATTGTAAGTTCAATTGATTTAGAGCGCGATAATATTATTATCTCAATTCTTTCGTCGTAAAGAGAAATACACCTCTTACTGCTCAAGGATTTGGGCAATGACATCTGATATGGCCTTCCGGGACCTTAGCTTCCATTCATGATTCCATCCCATTACGAATGATCATCAACTAGGGGTACTTGTGCATTTTGGAGACCGGGTTCTCTCGTCTCACTCCCATCGTTCAGGTTCTCTCCGGCGCGGCCTTCTCTTGAACTAACTCCTGAATCAGTCTCGCCCTCCTGCCAGCGCACATCTTTTCGAGTCCCAATATTCGTCAGAGCTTAGGTTGCTCAAGTTCATCACAATTTTCATCTTTTCATCTTTTTCCATCCCATCATCTACATTTCCCGCTCATCGCTTGTATCTGTGTCGGCATCTTCCCAGTGCTGTAGGCGGGAGCTGCCAGCTTCAAATCAAAAATATTCTCAACCCCGCTGGTGTTACAAGGGGGGCACTATACTACATACATAATTGTTTCGGTATCAAGCATGATATCACGGTATTAACATGGGTCGAAGCAAAGTCTGTCAATCGTCCCGCTACTATCTGACATATCAAATCATTGATTCACCCCCTGATGATGCCGATTTTCTTGGCTTTATGTTCCATGGTGACTTGCGAGACAATTCCTAAATCCACTCTAATGCCTCACATCAGCCAAAAAAAACAAGTTCGCGCAAGTTACTGTGAAAAAAACGCCAATGAGAAATTCCGAGATCTAGTCGGCGTTTGTTTGAAAGCAAGTTCACGGTAGCTAACTTGTTTAAATCCCGTGTCAGCGTGTAAAACTTATCAGCTATCAAATGTGTCTAGCTTGGATTGTGATAAGTTTCAGATCACAATGCACCCCCCAGAGTACATCCCCTATTTATCTTCCACTGACATGTATAAAGCTCATTACTCGGCGCCAACATTGTGATAAAATTTTTTCTGGTTTAATGCCTCAATCGAAGGACTTTAAGGTGGCTATTGTTGGCGGAGGTATGTGTGGTCTTATGTGTGCGGTCGGCTTGAGAAGAGCCGGTATTGCAGTCGAGATATTTGAAAGCACAGTAAGTATTTCGTCAGATTGTTTTCTGCGAATCAACAAACGTTTCGACACAACAGATCAGTTTTCAGGAGATTGGAGCTGGTATTGGATTAGGTTATTGCTCTATCTATGTGCTTGCTCGATTGTTACTAATTTATCGCTTTGCTTTAGGCCCGAACGCGTTGCGTGCTTTGAAGAGTTTAGGATTGCTCGACTCCTTGATTGCGCGTCAGTCTGAGCGCGGCGCACTAAGCTCTTTTCAGTTTAGATCTGGCCTTGCTGGACGTGAGTTTACATATGATGTGAGCACTTGGACCATGCGCGGAATACCGCATGACACTTCAGAAAGGCTTATTAAACCTATAGTATCCTTGCGCTTCTGATGATGTCGGAATCACAATTCACAGGTATTCAATGTCATTCTGCCTTGATCAGTATTGGTTTACCAACATCACAGGGCTACATTTCATTCTGTAATGCTTGACTCCCTTGATTCTTCCATTATCCACATGAGCAAACGTTGCGTATCGGTATCAGCAAACACCGAGTCATCCATCTATACCATTGGATTTGCTGACGGAACCTCGCATGAAGCTGATTTGATCATTGGAGCCGATGGAATCAAAAGCACTGTGCGCGAGTCCGTCATCAAGTCTGATCATCTTTATCCTGTCTACACTGGTACCACTGCATATCGAAGTCTCATCAAACGCGAGAGTCTAAACAAGGCCGGATTCAAGACACATCTTGAGCGTCCTATTTGCTTTCTAGGAGCACACAAGGTGATTCTTTTCATACAAGTCCAGAGCACATCTAATTGCTATTGATAGTATCTAATTACTTATCCAATCAAAGCGGGGGAGCTGGTACGGAGTCCTCGTTAATACTACATAACTGACTGACCACCCTTAACCCTTAAACTCAGATTAATGTAGTTGTCTATGTAACAGATGCAAAAGAAGAGGAAGACCTTGTATCTCAGTTTCAGGAGTGGAATGAAGATGTTAAGGCTATAATTCACTGCATAGACCAGACATCAAAGTGGCCGCTATATGAGCTCAATCCTCCCTTGCGTACTTACATCTCAGGACGTGTTGCACTTGTCGGGGACGCTGTACGCTTCCTGTATATTCTTAGCAATGTCAGCGCTGATAACCCACAGGCACACGCAATGCTTCCCCACCTCGGAGCTGGGGTCGGGCAGGGGATCGAAGACACATATATTCTTTGTGAGCTCCTTGGAAACCCACAAACCAAACTATCCAATCTTGAGGTGTGTATCAATGATCTTCTTTTGGCTCAATACATCTAAGAATATTTAGGATGTTATCAAAGCATATGATCATGTCCGTATTCCACGCGCAACAGATGTTTCAGATAGGAGCAGGCACGCTGGTCTAGTCTGCCAGAGGCATGGTCTACCGGAATGGACTGATGAGGACACTCTCACTGGTTTAACAAACCGATGGGCCCCATTGTGGTATCACGATCTTGAGGCTGATAAAACTGAAGCATTGAAATGGCTTGAGAAAGCAGGCATTTTCATCCCTATCTCGGAGTTGGCGACGTAGCTCATCTAATACAAGTTAGTGCAAGATTTGTAGTTGTGTAATATCGCAAGAACCAGCATTGTCATGTTTATCCAAAGAACCTAAGCATCAACTTGAAACATTATGATCACTGTTCACTCCTTTGTCCAAATCACCTGGAGCATCAGCAAAACTTGGGTGTACTGGACAGCTGTCAAGAACTGTGTCCTTGCCAATCACATATATATTCACTTTTCCACTTCTTTCACATATTCCCTTACTTACTTGTGCATATATGCACATATACTTTACTTACCTATCTGTTTCCAGCTTTTTCCTGGTCTTTCCGAGTCATTCCCAAGTCATATGACTCATTTCCGGTACCTAATCCCAAGTCATACTGACTTATTTCCGGATCCGGAACACTATGACTTGCTTTGACTCAATGCAATTACAGTGTATAAAGACACTAGATACAGTTCCGATTCCCTAGTCTTGATATTTTGTTGTTAACTACCTTTGTATTTGGACCCACTCTGGCTAGATGCACAATCCCTAGTCTGTTTAGCTTATGTACCTGAAGTAACATCCCAGATCACAACCTGTGTACCCACTTTTGACTTTCATCAGAAATGTGGCAAAATTGAGTTTGCCTTTTTAAAAATATCATGTGATCTACTGAGCAGTCCGACTGTTGCGTCCGGTGCTTCCCCTCTTTTCGTACCCTCTTTATTAATTCTATGATACTTACCATTCCATAATGCTGTCCATTGCATAGCAAATGTGTAAGACATTGGTCGGTATAACCTAACCAACAAAGCCGGAAAAACTTCGCACGTGAATGACCCAGAGGTGCACAGAGAGCATCACTGTTGAAAGTATTTGCATTGGGTTTGCCTAGACTAGGCAATAGGCATGGCTCATGATGCGCATGATGCATGACCTCCGTACTAGTATTTAGCACAAAGCCGCCTGCTCTTCATGGCGGTATTGTGGTAATTGCAAAAGCCTAATTACATCGCAAGTTGGAAACAAGTACTCTCCCGGCAGCTCCATGTGCAATCAAATTGTGCAAAGCCAGCATGAAAATCTGGGAGCCATACATACCAGGCAATACCAAACCATATTCATTGTATGAGAAGGGCGAGATGGATTTATGAAAATGTATTACTTGGTTCATTAACTCAGTAATAATTCTTGACTGAGGCGCTTATAATTGATGCTGATAAATGAGTCATAAGAGATGGCTGGCAAAGGCCAAATCATCTGACATTTCTTGAAAAGGGTATTTCATATTCACCACGTTTCTGATAAAAGTACTCAAGTCTGTGTACCTGAAGTAACATCCCAGATCACAACCTGTGTACTCAATGCACCATCCCGGATCACAAACTGTGTCTATCCAAAGCTCAATCCCGGCTAACATATGGATTAATGCCCATTTTATGACCCATATTATGACTCATACCATTGCTTATCATTGTCAACTCAGTGATTATATCCCCGATATCCTATATTATTGCCCACATTAATACTCGCATTATCATCCCTGATAAGCAGTCACCCATATCGAGACAAAGGCAAACTGTTCCATAACAGTTCTTGACAACAGCACTGGATAGGGCTATCCAGCACTCATAGTACCTATAGCACCTATAGCAAGGGCCCCATCCATCCAGAGCTATGGAATGCTATGGGATGCTATGGATTGTTATGGCTTGCTATAGAGTCCACGGGAACATCATCTGTCAGGGTAGGATTGAATTCAAAACTAAATATATGGCCGCTTGAATTGTTCCGCTCAAGTCTCGAGCAAGACCAAATAATTATAATAAAATCATATATTGTCGCATCAATGGTAGTACAGAAGCAAACCCTGATCCAAAACAAAATTAAAAAATAGACATACATAATGCAATCCACAGACCATGGACTCCATAGACTACTATATTTTGTAGTCCATGGATTCCATATAGTGTGACACCTGTCACACCATGGATTCCAGGGCCCTGGATTTCCTGTGGATTTACTTCATATTAGATAGTGGATTGTTACACTTTGGTCTAACTAAGAAGATATAAATTGGGGCAGCCTGGAATGATTTCTGAACACTCATGGCATGCTAACATATGTTTGAAATCCCAGGATATGTGTACAACATGTTATTGTGAATATGTTCCCAACTTCAACTATCAAGTTGAAGTCTCACACCCATGCTCCACATCTGGAACTTGCACAAGTACTGTGTAGTACTACATAGTGCACCTAGTGCCCTAGTTGAGCTAGCTAACCCCCCTACTACCTAGTACTACACAGTACATTACAGAATTCAATGTCTTGCCTTTTTCAGCCTTAAATCTGAATCATTTGATTGTTGGAATTGTACCAGATATTTGCTGCTGTCATTTCCAGGGGATTTTATTTCTTCCCACCTTCAGGAAGGATTTGGATGATATGAAGACAATTGGATTTCATTGCTACCAGTAGTAATAGTAGCTACTTGAAAATATTTTATAAGCACATCTTCAAAGTGCTAGTAACTTCAAGGTAAGTATGTGTACAATAAGTTTTAACTACACTTGGAGACAGAGGGCTTGATGCATGAGAGTTGAAGGAAGAGATGCAGGAGTATGGAAACAACTCTATGGTACTTATAAATGCCCTGTCAGAGGGACATAGAAAAAAATATTTTTCTCAAGGTCAGTCACCGAATGCTACAATAACTGAAAGGTTCTGTCAAATCAGATGCATGGCGGATTGAGATTACCCTGAACTTACAGTAGGATTTTGGATTTGAGACCAAATTCGGAAATTTTTAGGCTTGCCGCTTTATGTCAAGCACTAAGCGGCACTATGTAGTGGCACTGTACTAGGAGACAAAAAACAAGTTCCAGATGCAGCCAAGGAGTCCGAAAAATTTAATTTCGTACCAGGGGTCAGAAAATTTTTTTC
The DNA here is from genome assembly GCA_009733575.1 of Gymnopus androsaceus JB14. NCBI lineage: Eukaryota > Fungi > Basidiomycota > Agaricomycetes > Agaricales > Omphalotaceae > Gymnopus > Gymnopus androsaceus. Next base: position 225,169 of record ML769430.1, read on the forward strand.
AGCCTCGGCGCTGGACCCTCCCTCCATTCACATGATTTTTTGGGTCATGTGATTACCAAATATGGCAACTATGAGACAGTGATCACCATTTTACCTTACTGTGCTGGTCTTTTGCCCTTTGTACATGCTCTACACAACTAATTAGCCTTTGTAAACTCACTCTGGATGCCATATATCTCAAAATCTATTAGTCAAGGTCAAGAACTGTAAGCACTCATGAAATGACCTAAAAAGGCAATAAAAAGTTATATGCTCTCTACACAATGTAGCTGGTCTAAACATACTTTTCAGGGATTCTTGGGCTTATTTGACTCATTTGGACATCACAAAAATGCATGTTGAGGGTCAGTCAAAAAATATTTTTTGGGCCTCACGATGGACCTACCCTACCTACCCCCGGTACGGGATTTCCTGGCCCGGACCCCCTTGGATGCAGCTGTGTTGACACACTATCAAAACAGCCATGGCCCATCTTTCCTTGTTGACTGAACTGTAGGCTCAATCTGGCTGGGGAGGGTATAACTCCCCATTGCCCCCAATCCCTGATTGGCAGGACCTCAGTCTTTACAGGCGGCGGCACGTTCCTACACCTGCCAATATTCTATTAAATAATATACATCCACTAGGAATTATCTAGGACTGAATCGGAGCGGCTATAATCTGTGAGTTATATTCACCATGATAGACTTGGACTACTTTCCATCCAGTGCTAGCCAACAATTCAACAAACTCAACCAATGTCCTTTCGCGCCCGCTGACATGAGCATGCATCACTAAATCCATGACATTGGTACGTGCTTTAGCGGGACCTAAATTAGTGAGAAGAGGGGAGGGTGGTGATGGAATGTGAGCGCCTGGTATAGGCAACAACGGAGCGGGACAAGTATGGAGGTTCAGGGCCTCATTAAGACAGAGTATGGTCGCCGGCATAGCGGCATCACGCAGACGGCGAAGTATACACGCAGCGTAGCGGTCAGACCAGTCATGCATAATTTGTTTCAACAAGAATACGCTTGCAGAGGTTTGTGGTTGGGTTTCAAAAAAGTCGTGCTCTGAATATACATCGGTCAGTTCTAATGATTCAAAACGCAGACTAGGAATACCCAACCTTGATATTGTATTTGCCCAGAATTCAATGCGTCTGGGAATTCTTTCAAGCAATGCTGTTCCGTTATGATTCAGAGGCTGACAAACGGCAAACAGGTTGAAAGCAAGCATACCTCAGCCCCAAGCTTAACAGTCATTGGGCGGTCCTGAACAATAAATTTGAGGCCGGCGAAAGCTCTCGCTATCGCAATGCAATAAGAGCCAACGCCTCCTCCAACATCGACAATAACACTTCCTTTGGGTAGTATGCCCCAGTCAAAACCTAGATGTTATTAGCGCATGTCCGGGGAGACTGGCAGTGCTTGGACTCATACCTGTTAATATGTCATATGGTGGCTCCAGGTTAACAACACCATTCATCGCCATCCCAAACCGGCGTAGGCGCATTTCATTTGAGGGTTGCTCAAACCAGGTCCACATTGAGTTTTCAGCCTTGCGATAACCCACTGCTAACATCATAGGGGAGCTCTCTGGGGCATCTGCAAAAGTGGTTGCAGGATCAATGAGGTGCTCTGGAATATATCCCGCCGCTTTATAACTTTCGTCTGTGCTATTTGGTGAAAGTTGAGCAAGAACTGTCACTAGGAGATAGTGACAGAAGATTATTTACGAACCAGTGACATACAAAAGCTGCAATACCATTGGTGCCATCGTATTTTTTCAGTGGGCTACGATGACCCACATCCGTAAGAAAAGGACGGATATTTATGAGATGGATAGCACGCATACCTTGTCTTTATCTCCTTGAGAGATTTTCCAGTATCCCAAACTATTGATAGGGCATTATTCACGTAGACGTCAGGCTCTACCTCTCTGAAAATGTGATGTGTCGCCAGGTAACACAGAATACTAGCTAGAAAGGGTCTCAGCAAGGACGCACTGGAAAACGGAAAGAAACTAAGTATATGCATACAAAGACGTATGTGATTGACCCCACATTGTTCCGCAATTTTTTTTACATGCATTCCCTAAAGAATAAAGTAAAGTAAGGTTCAGCAAACCAGGGCAAGTTGGAATGGCTTCACTTTAGGACCTGCTTCTCTCAGAATTTCCACCACATTGGTTTCTACAGCCGCTCTAATCGCACAAGGAAGATAATGCTATTGACATGAGCCTCATGAAGCACCTTGCAATTGGTTGACGGCACATACCTGGAAGACAGCATTGAAGATATTGGATTGCGGCCGCTGGACATTTGAAATAAGCTGGTAGGCCGCAGATGTTAAAAGAGTTGCTGCTGCCTGAACACTGGGATCGAGTCGGATAGCATCGTCCTGATGTTGCGTGTCATCGATGGACGGAAAAGTTGAACCGTGTTTTTCAAAGACGTCTTCAATTTCATCCACAGATTTTTGAATAATATTGAGGAGACTACGAAGTGGAGAAGCCATTATTAGAGCTGAATCTGAGAACTCATTAAATAGTACTAGTCGATGAGAATACTTACACCTTGGAGTCTGACCCCCGGCCTGATCACAACTTGTTACTGGGAGAGTTGACGAGATAAAGCTTTCATCTGATGAAGTCAATAGATAGATTGATACCACAGTATATCACATTTTTATCGGGTTATTGATGCCCTAGATGTTTAAAGAGCCTGTCATGATAGACAGATAGATGCCCGTAGATGATTGGTAGACACCCTACAATGTAAACTTCCGACCGAGCTCGGGAAACTTCAAACCCACCTATCAAGCTTGCAGGAATTGTCTTCCGCACTCTAAGAGTCTCTTATAGTATGTAGTTAAGTACTGTTCTGCATCAGTGGAATTGCTACATGTGGCCAATATCATGAGCTCGCATTGCTCATTACAGTTCAGTACGCTGTTAGTACTTTGCCTTGCTAGTGAAACACCTTGTCTTTTTTTTTGCTGGGATCGCGTCGGGTATCCGTTTAATTTTTCAAATGCCGGTGACATGTGTTGTTACTTACTATTGTCAAGAATCAATCCAAGTGACATTTACCACCTCGTACTGGCAATCATACCCGGCTCTTGCAGAATCTTCGAAGAGTGATCAGAAGATCTACCTTCATATCATGATGCTTACCTTCCTGGATGCATTTCCAAGTCCCGCAAACACAGAACTCTGATCATCGTTGCAAAGGGCACATCATGAATCCGTTCAAGGTGGTGTTGAAAAATGTGCATTATCGATTCTTTTATGCGGCAGGAAGAATCTGATTTATGTTAACATGTAATACTAGGAAAGAGCGGCAGAAGTCGGAAGAAGACAAACCTCTTCCCGAGTTCAAGTTGGTAGGCAGTCCAGGTAGCATGTACGCACTTGTTCCAGCAACTAGACCAGAGTAAGTTAGATGCTCACCAAGAATGTCGACGGTAGGAGGCTTCAAAGCTTGCAGAACTTCGAAGTAAAAAGCAAGTTTCCGACAGTACCGACTAACCGACGGAGATAAACTTGGTCTTCCATTTCCATCTTCTCATCATGTACGCCATCATCTCACCAGGAAAATTCCTAGTCTTCAGAACAAATGGCTACCTCGCAGTTGGTAAAGTCCGTTCGATAATAGTTCCCAAGCTTTTCAAGTGGTACGGAGATAAACTCAAGCTGTTAGTCCGTATCACCAAGGTAAATAACGCACCCTCGGGTTATGACTACAAATGTACACGAAGGCGCATTCGTACTCGATGAAGCAGTACAAGGTGTAGACGCAATCGTAATGTGGCTTCTCCGTGTACCGACAAAATAACTAACGTCGAGGGCACGTCAACACCGAGTCAAGTACATAGATAGAAGGCTGAATTCAGCTTACTTACCTTCTCCTCGCAGCGTTCGTACGACCGGTAGTCGATGATACCATCTGAATTTTGGTGACTGCGAGGAGATATAGGTGAACGGGAATCCAGCAATCATAATCGACGTACATGAGCTCACTGGCTTTGTGGCGAATCGATCCCACGTATTGTGGTTATATCATCTACGGTCTGAACCCCTCGCTTTATACCGAGGAGGATTGGAATACCCATACCAGGAATTCGAGAATAGAGGTAACGTCCGAGTCGCTGTAGAGCACATGTACATGATTTCGAAAACGCGCGGCTTGGGACTATCACAGTAGCACGAAATCAACGGTCCAGTGGGATATGGCGACTGTTCTGTATTCCTGACGATGGATTCCAAATTGACCTGGGTTTTAGGTGAATGAGGTAAGAGTTTGGCCATGAATGCAAATTGTAGAATAATGGAACTGACCTTGCTCTATTATCCCATGTTGCAGAAAATCAGTCATCCGCCAAAGCTGAATTTCTCGATGAGAATATTATCCAAGCGGGAACAGCCAATGGATTGACGGAGGATTACGATTGAGGCTGGGTGGACGCTCGAGATAATGCTAAAGAGCATGCACTGGCGTTGACGACTGCAGAAGCCAAGGATCGACAGCTCCTGGCAGTAGTAGGTCAGCGTTTGGTGCCCACGCATGTAAGTTTTTTTTGTGGATACGTATGCCAAGCTGCTGCGCGCAAGAAAACCAGTGAGTGTAATTTGATATGATGCACTCGCGTCTCGCTCGCCTTTTGCTCGTACAGTCTTTGCATCAGTTCCAAGGTACCGAACCTATTCCCAGAGGCAAAAATCGCGTCTGCACCGAAGCAGTTCGATGCATCTAAGAATTTGGAAATCAAGGACAAGTCGCTAGAAGAAACGATGGGGACCCTGTAAGAGGACTTTGCTAGTAGAGACTGGATGTAACAGTTGACGTATAACAAACACGCTTGAAGTATCGTATTCAGATCACCTTTGTTAATACATGGTAATGGCATTGGATTATCCTATGGAAAGCGGTACTGTAGCGGCATGGTGCAATGGACAAAATGAGACACGGATAATACGTGCCGTGTGCAAGACGCCCTACGTGCGAGGTACAAGTAGGTCAGGAAGGTGTACTTTGGGAGGGAGGGTTTTTGAGTGCGAAGCAACAAGCAGGGAGATGCTAGCATCCAGGACGCAAAGTATATGTCTATAATGGTGTATTTCGAACAATGCCACTCTATTCGAGCGTGTAACCGACGACACTCCTTCGGCCGACCATCTCGCCAATCTACGATGACAGAAAATCAATAAGGCATTTCGAAAGATGTTCAACTGGACGCAACGTACTTTGAAAATCCCGTACGCCTCCACAGCGTAAATCCCCAGTCTTGCGATATCTCCGCTGCTAACAGCTTTCTGCCAAAACTCCTTGGAGATAGCATTCGCCCACATTGTTCTGTACGCTGACTGAATGGCATCGATAGAGGTAGGAGGTGCAAGACCCTCGGCACGGTAGATTTGTTTGCCAATTTCACGGAAAACGGCAAAGTTGTATAGAATCGGTTGTTTGTAGGCTGTAATAAATGGGATATTAGCTTCACAGAGTATGCGAGAGCAAAACCTCGCGAAAAATCTCGGAGAAACCTTGCGAAATTTCAGTGAATGAGCGACTTACATCCTAGCAAGTTTCCGGCTTTTTCTCCTAAAGGACCCATAGACTTGGATGCACTAGCAAGATATTTCCCCGCGGTTTCTCCTAAAGGCCCAGCAGCCCTCTTCGCGCTTTCGAAAGCTTTGCTGGCATTCTGCTGGGTGCTAGAAAGAACTTCCTGAGCCTTCTTTTGTGCGGCTTCAACTTGTGGATTAGAGCCAGTAGACGCGAAGCGAGTGGAATGGGCGGCTCTGCTGCGAAGAGCAGGTCGAAGGGAGGACGCCCGAAGCATTGGGAACGATGGTGAGGAAAGGAAAAAGAAAATGCGACCAGCATCCGGATGGATCCGTCTCGGCCCGATAATTGGTCTTGTTTGCTCTAACGGCCTTGGGTCTAGGCCTCTCACTGAGCTGGTCCAAATTTTGGCGGTTGCAAAAGATAATGCAAAACGGCTTGTACTTAATTGATTAGATTTTGTACCAGCCAAAAGAATAATAAAAATAGCAAGAGCTCGCCAAGGCAGGAGTAAAAAGTAGAACTGGTTGCTTTAAATGTCTTTTTCGTTATAAAAAATGTACAGAACTACTTGCTGATCACACGCACGCTGGAAGCAGGATTTGAACCTACGCACTCAGAGAGTAATAGATAATGAAAATCATTCAAATCTATCGCCTTAACGACTCGGCCATTCCAGCTTACCAGAGCTAGTGCACGCGATTATAATAATGCTCAAAACTAGTCTACTCACAACTACTTAGTCCACTATCCAGTACGGTGAAGCGTGTGCGCTTTTTGTTTTGCTGATACGTGTAGGTGCACCGCATCATGAATCCCTGAGTGTAGAACGACACGATAACCCCTATAGCTAGTATCCTGAATTACTGTCATGCGATCGATTTTCTGACTCGATCCGCGTCTAAACTCTACAGCTATGATAACGAGCACAGGAAAATCTGGACAATAACGGCCAAATTAACGCATTCATGGTGCCGCTCAACAGCTTTGAGGGATTATTCGGGGTAGCCATTCACGATTAAAGATATCTTGCATCTCCATCTGTTACCAGTAATATCATACTTATTGATTTGGCCCTAATAGAAGAACAAGACGTACGTCTTGTCAGCGCTCCAACACGTACGTATCATCTATCGAAGGACTTATAAAGGAGGTCAGGATTCTAGGATCTATTCAGCCTCACTCTTAGCTATGCATCGTCGATTCTCCTCCTATCGTCAAATCCTCCGGGAAAGCGTCAGCGTCTACCTCGGGTTATGACGATAAGGATAGCGACTCTATTGCCTCTACCATCGTTCATGAAGCCGCCGTTCCTCCTTCCTTGAAGGTCAAGCGAGTAGATCATTACTACAGTCGATGGTACAAAGCATGGAGGTATAAGGTTAGTTTTCGTTTTCCGTCCTGCAGATCTTGCTTTCTAACTCATCCAAAAACAGAATATGAGCTCTTTGGTCACTGTAGAGTCCGTCCCTCTTATCAATCGCGGTGACGGTGATCCCTGGAAGGACTATCTTTTTGTGTACTTAGTTCCTCTTTCTTTGGTATTGCTCTCGATGCTGACCAGGGCCGTTCAGTATTGTGCGGAAGCTCACTACTGATGGGAAAGAGCCGACCTTCAAGATTGTCGTGAAGAGTGAATACATCCTCAAGGCATGCAAGGATGTGATTCAGTCCTGGCCCGGAATCTCTTGGAACAGTGACCCAGCTTGGTAAGTTATATGAACGCGTCCGAGTCGTACTATAAGCTCAAACATACCCTTACCAGAAATCGACCCCGAAATTTTCATTACCTGCTTGGACGACTTTGTCGCCTACCGTGACAATCTAGCCTCCAAGCCCAAGAAGTCGGAAGTAGACACCTACGTCTTGCAATCAGTCGACGTTCTTCTCAAGTGTCTGCGAGCAGATTATGCCAGCACTATCGCGTCAATCAACAACCTCAAAGCTCACGGAGAAATCACCAAGCAAGCTACTCTACTCTATCATGGTTCCTCGTACCATCTTCGTCGCTCGCTGTGCTATTACCGGCAACTATCGTCTCTTCAAACTCATCTCCCATCGGGTCTATCATGCTCGACGACTCTCGCGACAGACCGCGTAGCATGCGTCTGGTTCTCGAAAGCATTGATTTGGTAGACAAGGCGGTCTCGCAGACAGTAACCGCGGGCAAAGTGCGCACAGTCGTTGTACTGGGTCCATTCTCTGGGACTGTCAGAATCCAGGATCTGGATGTGTACCCATTGAAGTTCCACCCCGAGTGGGAGAAGTTACAAGCTTCGATCTTGGCTAGAGCTAGGAAATGGGTGGGCTTGATTGGTGTACATCACAAGGAGTTTGATGGCGTTGCAGCCATTAAGAATAAGGATCTTCGCCTGGTCAGGCAGACGGTAAGCATCATTTTGTTGGCTGTGTGCTCAGCGTCTGCTCATCATGGCTCCAAATAGGTTAGAGGACGTATCATGGTCGATAGAGGTTGGATTCTATTTCCTATCTCAGTTCGCATACTAATATTCAATCTCTCTTTACAGCTACTTTCCGGCGCTTCAACCCCAACTACTATTATCCAACATCACAAGAAGAGAATGCTGGTAATGATGGTGCAGTAGCCCCCGTTATTCCCAACGGCAGGTTCAATGCTGGTAATGATGATGTAGTGGTGGCTAACGAGTTTTCCAACGGTTGGTGCTTACATTGCCCATGTTATTGAACCCTTGCTTAGCTAAATGAATCATAGGAAATCTTGTCTATTCCCGCCAAGGGATGAAAGATGGCTTTGAAAGCAGCCAACTCACGGAAGAAGAGCTGCTTTTGACCCCAACAACTGTCTACGGATTCAGTCTTTCGGATAAACTTTGGTGTATGTCTTTTTGTTCGGCTTGCACTATGAATCTAACGCTGGCTTCACAAAGTGGAATTCGATGTTGAGAGGATTAAAGAAGTCGACTGGAACAAGGATGCGTTCGAAAACCTTGTTCTTCCTGAGGACAAGAAACAGCTTCTCCAGTGCCTTGTAGAGGCTCATCATTCCAAGATTGGGTTTGACGACTTTATCAAAGGAAAGGGGCAAGGTCTTGTTATCAATCTCTTCGGTCCTCCTGGCGTCGGTTAGTTGTTTTTTTTTTGCTATGGACGAGTGGGATTTGACCCATAATTGGATACAGGGAAGACATTTTCAGCTGAGGCTACAAGCGAGCATGTCAGGCAGCCACTGTATCTCATTGGAGCCGGAGATCTTGGGACCACTGCAGCCAACGTCGATCTTGCGCTTGAGCGGATCTTCGAGGTCGCAACTGCTTGGAAATCCATAATACTCATAGACGAATCTGATATATTCCTCGAGCAACGTTCCATGCATGACCTTGAGCGCAATGCTATGGTTGCTGTATTGTGAGTTTTCAACACTTGGTTCTCGAAAAAACTCGCTCATTTTTGATGTTTAGCCTGCGACATGTGGAATACTACCGTGGTATACTTTTCCTGACCACCAACCGAGTCAAAGCATTCGATGAAGCCTTCCTTTCCCGAATTCATGTTGCACTACATTTCCACGAGCTTACATTTGAATCAAAGGTTCAAGTATGGTCGGTATTCATTTCGAAAGCTAGGGCTACTACTTCGGTCACTGAAGAGCAGCTCCGTATTCTGGCAATGAGAAACGTCAATGGAAGGCAGATCAAAAATGCTGTTCGTACAGCACAGTCTCTTGCCATTGGGAAAGGAGAGCAGCTGTCGTTCAAGCATTTCATGTCTACCTTGGATGCTATGGACGACTTTACGAAGAAATTCGAGTCTATCCGCGCAGGAAATGAGGAATGAGTAATGTACTTTCATTGTAAAACCAATTTGTAACTATGTATAACATTGGATGCTTTTGTGTGCTGCGTAAAGTACAGGAATGATGGCTGACTAGTTGGTCATAAGGTTTCGCCGATATCTGTCTATTTCTTTTCTCTTTTCTTTTGGAGACATGGATTACACCGTCGCTGTCTCTTTTATGGGTAAGCTCCCTTGGAACCGTACATCGATGGTATCGATTTGGATCCGAGTAGTTAATATATCTGGAAGTTCCCTAGTTCGTAGCACTCGAACCTCTGATGGAACAGTGATATCATCATCTCCAGCACAAAAGGACTTTTGCATTGCATTGAGCATAATGACCAGTGCAGGATAAATCGCCTGTTAAATACAGATAAGCTTAAACTGTTAACTTGATGAATGAGACGCACGGTAATTTGAGGGATGACGAGATCAATGGCTGTATTAACTTCTCCGGGGAAAGGTCGAAGTATGGAGACAATTATCACAATCTAACGGGGAATGAAGGTGTTTTTAGAAACACGAACAACGGCAAAGAAGGCATTGTACCCATATTGATGAATAAACCAATCCAGATTCAAACATGAAAAGAATTAATTGCTTGATGTTTGCAATATGTCTGGAGTGATCGAATTGGTTTCTTGTGGCCCTGTGAACGTCCCTAGGGGAGCGTCAGACAAGATACCGTACCGTAGCCATTGAGGGCACGTACCAAAAGGTTATGCCAATAAACCCCGTGGCGACTATGTTGGTGAGGAATAGAACCAGCGGGAGAACAATCCTCTTCTTGCCCAGTTGCTGTACCGCAGAACCGATGCTGGACAGAGCGAATGCATTATTTTGGGTGCTCTGGTTTGACAACGCAGCCACGGTAAAAACCCCGTCTACGAGCAACGCAACTGAATAAGTGGGTAAGTCGGTAATTGGAACTATGAGATTATCGGACTAGGTTTTCATCTTACTAACCGAACGATGCGAGAAGGCATACCCCAAGGATGTAACGAGAATATTTTAAACTTGATCTCCTCTGGGGTAATGACCATGCTCGCCATACCACAACTACATCACTGAGAAAATACTGCCATCTCCTTTGAGCAATATGGATCCCGCAAAAATACTGAATTCTTACGTTTATTCTCGCAAGAACGGCCTCCGCTATTTGAGCTTGTAGATTGATTCGTCCGTTCACAAGCTTGAAATATCCCCTTGATATCATCCAAGAAGCATATACTCACTTCCGCCATGAGACAAGTGTGGACGATAAACATGACGAGAATGACAAGTAGAAGAAGTCTTCGGGATTGGGATCCAAGCGGATGCCTACGTGCAAGGTGTCATCAGACAATTGATTAGAGGTTAGAGATACGAACATACAAAAGGAAATAGATTGAAAGTGCCGTGACACAGGTGTAAGATTCCTGTAAGATTTGATAAGAAAAGACAGGAAGCACCGGGAGCAACACTCGCCATAAATAAGAAAAACTACCAAGATGGATATCCCTTCGTTTATGATTATTTCCCTGTCCATTGTGCTTCCTCTGGAGGCCAAAGAGTATGTAGCAGCGGCGCTAGATTGAGGAAGAAGTGATGATTATCCTTAGTATGTCGCGCTGGTCTTTATATCCATGCCTATGCATATGTATCCTATGCATATGTATCCTATGCATATGTATCCTATGCTACTGAATGACAGCATCCTGGGCGTGAGTAAGGCGCGAGTGCGCTGTCAAAATAGATAGGAAGAACGCACTAGGAACTGAATGCATCCAGAAATAAAGAATACAGTCAGAATCTGTCAGAATACAGTCGACCAAGATATTTATATTGGAAGCTTGAAGGAAGCTTACGGTGTTGAGTCCGATGCCGGATAAAATAACATCATTTTCGCGAGAAATTGGTGTCTACTGTATCTTTCAGGCCATGAAAGTCGAAAGGGAAGGTCATCCGTGTACTCTGTATCACGTCTTCGACCAACAAACCTCGCCCTCCATACAAATTCAGCAAGAAAGGTCGCATCCAAACTTTCCAAAGTACAGCTTGCAATTGGCGGCGAAACAACGTTAGCGACCACCGGCCAGACGGGAAGAAGATAAAACCGAATGACTTCACTGCTCTTCACTGCCTATGCAACGCTGAACGTCGAATTCAATGCAATCGCCGAACCTGCATATGTCAGTAAATAAGCTAAATCCCTGTTAAACCTTGCAGATACCGGTCGAGACCAGCCCCTTAGACAGCCGATCGACGCCGACATCGAGGGAAATTGTGATAATGCTACATTGGTCTTGAGGTGCTAGTACCGAGAAACAAAATTTAGAGAGCCGTATGCTAAAGTCATAATCATTATGCTCCATCGTGTGTTCATCCAAACCTATCATACACGAATCCTTTCCTCAGGTCTTCCCAGCAGACTTTTACAGGCCATATGTCTCAAACGCCTCCTTCAGCACCTCCCATCCCTTTGCCTCCCCATCTTCCGGTGTCACCGACACCCGCGGAGTGAAGACAATATTGAAGGGCATTGGGTGAGCGTTAGCCGATTCGGTGAACGCATACGTGTCAATAGGATTCTTCGCGTCAGGCGCGAGGTTGAATGCCCATAGTACGAGTGCCAGGTTAATGAAGGTTGAGGCGGTGGCCATATGTTGACCAGGACAAACCCTTGAAAAGAGAAATTAGTCAGGATTCAACGCACAAGGATTGAAGGAGGAATAAGAGTTTGGTGAACGATGGCGCACAGAACAAAATGTGAAAGAGAAAAACGAATCTTACCTTCTCCCAAAACCAAACGGATAACTCTTCAAATCATCCCTCAGTTCCACCCTACCGTCTGCATCTGTTACAATCCATCGCTGAGCGTCGAATCTTTCTGGATCGGGGAAAAGTTCAGGATCCCGGCCCACAGACCAGACATTGCCGATGACAGTCGATCCTTTCGGAATCAAATAGTTTTGCTGTTCGTGTCTTGTTATAGAGGGACGATGGGCAGAAGGAGAAAGTCACGTACCCAGATAACATCCTTCGTGGCTCGGTGTGGGAACCCGCCAGATGTCACCGGTCTCCATCGGAATGATTCATGTACGAAAGCCATAGTCTGTGGTAAGGAGTCTTGGTCGGAGAATGTCGGTGCTGAGAGGATTCGCTACATTAAAAGGGACAACAATTAAAGGATACCAACTCACGTCTTCCTCGACCAATGACGCTGTCAAGCTCATCCTGGATAAGCTTTTGTGCTTCGGGGTAGCAGGTAGCGGCCATCAGAGCAACACTGAAAAGGAGGTGTTTAGCTGCACGTTAAGGGGCACGTCGTACAAGCAAGTACACACCTGATTGCACTGGCGGAGGTGTCCGAGCCTGCACCGAACATACTTCCGGCGAGATACGCCGTTTCATTGTCAGAGAGTCCCAGTGAAGGCTGCTGTTCAATAAGGTATTTTCCAAAAGAAGAGGGAACCTCTTCTCCACGAGCCTATACAATATGAGCTCAATATCGAACCTTCATAGAATAGGACACAGGAGCACACACCATCTTCTCTCTAACTTCTTGAAGCTGGCCTTTGAATAGTCCAAGCTCCTCCCTGTGCCCAATCTTGAGTTCGTTCAGGTAGCCAGGAATATACTTCAAGAACGGAAAAATGTCGACTTTCCAGGCACCCGGACGCATAGCATACCCAAGACGGGTTAGACAGCGGTTCACGGCCTGAACTTCGGGATCTTCGTAACTGAGAGGAACTTTGCCATAAGCCAGAGCCATGACGACAGCGGCGGCGTATCGTCGAGCATGGTCTTGATGTCTAGTAGAAGTGAAAGATTTGGTAGTGCTAGATTTGGCGTTGTGCTCGTCGATGATATCGAACATGTGCTGACGGGCAGTCTGTGTTAGGACAGGATGGTATGAGGCGATGGATTTGGGCTGCAGGTGCGACTGTAATGCTTTTCGAAGCTTCTTGAACCTCTCGCCGCTTCTTGTCAGCAAAACCCTCATACCACCACTCAGAGTCTCGCCTGCGGCAATAGAGGTAGGTCGGTCAGATAGGTCAGCACCGTGCTTTTCCATGATTTCCACTGCTGCTTGATGCCGACCGATAATGATCGTCCGGTTCCCTCCGAGACCTGTAACAAATGGTCAGAAGGAACACAGAAGAGAAGGAGAAGACGCACCTGGAATACCTTGCCTTAGGGAAAACACCGGCCCGTATTCCTGTGTCCATTGCTCGAATCGCCGATAGCAGCTAGGTTATTGTTGAATCGAGTTAGAGCGTCAAGGTGGCGTACAAGAAGAGTGAATAGGGATAGCGTCATTCGTCAACCGGCAATCGAGAGACATAACATAGACAATACTCACAATGCAGCTTCGAAACTGTTTCCCCAAATGCTATCAGCGGGAGGACCAGGAGGCAAGGGAGGTTGGTGCTGGCTTTAACACGCTTGCTGATGATGTAGAGGATTGCGCAAGTCCCGACAAGGGCAAGTACCGTCGTTCGGGAAAGCGAGGCGAGAAATTCGAGAATCATACTTGATGTCAAAGGGTTCGTGTTAGTGCTTTTAACCATCCCGAAATGAAAGACGTACTTTTTGAAGATGTCGTCAGACGTCAGGGATACTTCTCGTGCTTCGTGCAGACGTGGTGACGGATCTTCGATATGAACAAGGTCAGATAAGAAAGATCTTGTATAGAGAAAGTTCACTTCAGACGTACGTGTGGTGTTCCCTTCCGTTCAATATACAAGTAGTTAGCTAAATTCGAATTTATCCTAGTGCCCTTCTTTGTGGTGGTGAGATATTGAAGAATGGGTTCCTATTTCTTGTGTACATGTTTTTATAGCATAAACAAGATCCGTGGACATTCGATGCATCCGTGTGGATAGATCGCATCCGTGAAAAGTGTCTGTGACTCAGTGCGGGGAAACAGTCACGTGTTGCGGGGCGTGCCCGTCGGGCGCGAATCGAAAACTGGGTAAAGGGGACTGGGGTAAAGATACATCCCGCAGTAGCTGCGTGATTTCAAGCAAGTCACAGCGTCGAAACTCACACCAAGTCGCACGAACCTTCGCGCGATGGCGGCGCCCACGCAGGATCATGGAGGAACAGTTTCATACGTCAATAACTGGTCGGAGTACAAAAAGTGTATACCCTAGCCTGTCCAAGAGTTCAGACTATATAGATTGGAACCAAAGATCCAAAGACTTCCATAGCCAAATCGCGGCAGAATGAACCTAAACCAAAGTTTTCAGCTTCATTCATGTACCGTCTTGGAACCAGAACCTACCTTGTTCCAGTAGGTTAATGCAGCAAGACGACGCCCCACTCAAAAAGCTAATAATTGGAAGCATCAATACAGGATCCGCTGCCAGGTGAGCAGATTGCGCTTTGAACACGGCGGCAGAACCACTGGTGACTGGCGGATATCGACATGCATCGTCAGCGCAGAGGACGCAGATAAACAGTGGCGCGAACGACGAGCTCAGCAGCACTCAGATGACTCATAACATTCCGCTCAGCCATTCAGAGACGTTCAGCCTGAGCTAGCGCCTAACATTAGCACGCCGTTAGGTTCCCAGATCCGCGGAAAAGGTCCCTTCTGCATTGCTTAATGAGATACGTTGAGATTGGGAATAGTCGAAGATGTCTGTCGAATTGCAGTCTAAAAGCTAGTTAGACATTTCATCCTAACACTATCTAGAAGCAATTGTGGTCGTTAATGTTCAACGAGTTTCAGATCAGCAAACTGCTTACAGCGAAATACTTCCTTTCGTTCCGCCTCAGCCGCCCTTCGTTCAACACCATAGGTCGGAACATCGGATTTGACCTGATAAAAAGAGTGCTTGGTGAGCAGTAGACCATTGCCAGATGTGCATAACTCCGAGGACCAATAGATGAGTAGCAAAGGCACGAAAGAAGGCCTGCGGAGCAACGTCTGGGAAGAAGATCGGCGATGTTCACGTTTATCGTGTGTTCATCTGCTTGAAACCTAAGTTAAAGAAGCAATAGACAGTCTGTATATTAAGCAAATCTATCGATTGTTAGGAAAGAAAAACCTAGAAAATCAAAATCAGAAATGAACGAAGAAAGTGCAGAAAATTCACCAGTGAGACTTTTAGAGAAGCAGATAGATACGTAAGAATTACATTGTCTTGTTCGTCTTCCCTGTTGTCCAATATCACAACGAGCCTTAGAAACATCTTCCCGCTTGACTGGTATCCTCAAGCATCCTCATCGTTGAAGTTCTTCAGTCCTGTTGGGTCCAGGTCTAGCAAGAACTTCAAAAAAAACTAGTTTTTCTGTTCGGTCGATACGCTAGGAGTCTATTCTTGCAGCTGGTGCTGGCTGCAATTCGCAGCATGGAAGAAGAGGACAAGAAAAGGACCCACAGTGACAGCGTGACGTCACAAACACGATCTAGTTTTCACACGTGAGCATGTGAATGGCCTCACGACGCGTCGCGTACGTATTTGAACCTTGATGCCAAATTCTCGGAAAATTCCGTCTATGATTGCATGCAAGCACTGCTTACTTTTTGAAACTAGTCCTCGAAATAAAAACTTGTCCAGCTTGGGATAGCTTCGAATTTCGAAATCAGATTAGGTTCAGATTTAGCTGCAAGTCTATCCCAGCGCCACACTAAGACAACGATGATAAGATCTGATGTCGTCGCTTGGATGCAGATCCAGAGGATATGTCCGCGGGGAATTTAGTCTCCTGTAAGTAGCATATGTATGGTGTGTAGTTTCACTGACATCCGAAGCTCATGCTAAAAGAAAGAGCGAAATCCAGGCTCGGGAACAATCGTAGATACAAATTTCAAGCTCTACAACTGTCCATAGTACTAGTCGATTACAGACTCGGAACAGCACTATATTTATCCAAAGCCGCCATAAGCCGCTCCCACCTTCCTTCCATGCCAGCTCATAAAATTCTTCCACTCCACCCCCTCCGTTCCATACAAAGGCTTAAGCATTCACAATCATACTCGCAACGATGAAATCCGCAAAAGAAATCGTATCACCCATAATCCAATCATCGTTCTCTTTCATCAGCCCATGGACATATCCAAAGGCATCTTTCACCTTGTCCCATTCTGCATCTCTGGCTTCGGCAGGAACACGTAAAACCTCTAGAGTCGGAACACCCATATCCGCACAGCGGGTTCGCTCATAGTACTCAGCACTGCGTGGTTGAGTAAGATCACGCGTGGCCACGGTGAGTTGGCAACGGCGCCAATTCGAATAGAAACGTTCGGAAAGCGCCTTGGAGGGCGTGTGTGCCCTGCGGAATGAGTCTGGGAGTAGAAGGGTAGGTTTTGTCGAGATATTCTGCGATGAGAACAGAGTCTGCGATGGCAGTTCCGGTGGAATCGTCATAGATGGCTGGGATGGTGTACAGTGGGCAGCTTGGGTCGCGTTTCTTTGTTGTAGTCGGAAGAGCTCCGATCTTCTTCATCGTCTCCTATGGATTGAATTATTAATAAATATTCATAATAAAGAAAGAGTTCGAGCTGGGACAAACCTCGATATCAGGATATTCAAGCCACACAGTTTTGTATGCGATGCCTTTGTAGTTTAGAGCATACCTACATTCAAGAAAGATATCAACTCCGAGTCCAGTTCGGAGCATGTCAATTGTACATGCCTGATTTTCCAAACATTTGGATTCCATGGTATACCCTTGATTCTTCCAGCAAAATCGTAAAAAGTGATCATCTTGGAAACTTTACTCGATTTTGAGGTATAAAGCTTTGCTTATATATACTCGCTAGCTTTCGGGACGGCACGGATGCAACTCGGAAGGCGATTATTATCAATGGATATATCGAAAATATATCGATACAAGCCTCCTGTCTGAGATATTTAATCACCCATGGTCACTAGTACTGGTCGGGGAGCTCTCCGTCTTCAGTTGCACAGTCAACAAATAGATTGATTCAAAAGCCACTTGGAATATGCACGTACTACGTATAAAAGAACTCGGGGCTAGTCTGAGTAAGGAAGGAAGCGACGCCAACTAACTTCAAGCAAGAATTCTCTCCACTGATGAGCTCAAAGAGTCGGAACAGCGCTAGCGCTATACTTCTCCAAAGCCACCATCAACCGCTGCCACCTCCCCCCATGCCAGCTCATAATCCTCTTCCACTCCTCGCTTTCCTTTCCATACAAAGACTTCACCGTACCAATCAAGCCTCCCATCACAAAATCCGCAAATGAAGGCGCATCCCCCATAACCCAAGTATCGCCATCCTTCATCAACGCATTCAAAGTCCCAAGCGCATCTTTCACCTTATCCCACGCTGCATCCTTTGCTTCTGGAGGAACACGAAAAGCCTCCAAGGTGGGCACGCCAAAGTCTGCCGACCGAGCTTTCTCGAAATATTCAGCGCTGCGAGGGTTAAGCAACATCAATGGCACATCGGGCAAGGTGAGAGTGAGAAGTGGCATCATCTTAGAGAAGAAAAAGTCCCCGAAAGCACCTTGGAGGGCGTGTGTGCCCTGCGGAATGAGTCTGGGGGTAGAAGGGTAGGTTTTGTCGAGATATTCTGCGATAAGAATAGAGTCTGCGATGGCAGTTCCGGTGGAATCATCGTAAATGGCTGGGATGGTATACAACGGGGAGCCGTCAGCTTTTTTCGCGGTCGGAGGAGCATTGATCTTCTTCATAGTCGGTTCGACATCGGGATATTCAATCAAGACAGTTTTGTAAGGCAGGCCTTTGTAGTTCAGGCTGTACCTAAATTCGAAAAACATAATAAGCTTTGTGTTGAGTTCGGAGAATTGCAATCGCTGTTACCTTGTCTTCCAGACATTTGGATTCCATGGCACACCCTTGGCTTTTCCATCGAAATCATAAAGAGTGATCATCTTCAAGTTCTGGTTGTAAGTTGGTGGATATCATCCAGCTTGCCACGGCAGTACTTATAGTGCAGCCCATCAGTCTTAGGAGGTGGTACGTAGTGTAGCAGAGCACAAGTCATCAAGGCGCTATGTATGAAGCTTAGAAGAAATTATGTACATCGGCTCAATATTGGTAAATATGCTATAGACTTGCTACGCACCGCAGCTCTCAAGGGAATTGAGACGGGAGAGGACGGGAGGCATCATGATGATCTTGCTCGGCAACCGTGGCCCTAACACTAACACTAACACCAGGTCAGCGTCATGACGAGCGCGACGTTCTGACTAGTCAGCACAATAAAAATAAGTGTATTCCTACGATGAGACTGGCTTGGGTGCTGTCAAGCTGTTGAGTCTCGACATGATGTGCGTAGTCGTTACCCGTCCATGATTGGACCTAGCGCTATCCTAATTCCTGTCATATGGAAGACTTTTCGATAGTGGGCCTAATCAGGACCTAACTTTTAGTAAAGATGGAAGAGGGACGGAGAAATGGAGAAACGGAGAAACGGAGGAACTTCAAGCGTGTAGGTCCACCTTAATGTCCAGAAGCTTGAAGCGAACGAGAAAAATTACACGTTCATTGTGCGGATCTTCATAATAGGATCTCATGCTGCACTAGGAGACTAATTGCAAGGAGCCGCCGATGTTATCGTTGAAATCAACAACTCAGACGTATCGATACAGTGGTCTCATGCAATAGGAACGCGAGGAAAGTTCATCTTGGCACGAGCTGATCAGGCCACGCCAGACGTTGAACTTGCGACCTCCGAGTGGAATGGAAAAGCTGGCGGCATAGAATGCACATATCCTCGTTTCCTTCTCTCGAGTAGTACAACCAGCTGGTTTGACGAACGATGAACGGTGACATCAACCCGGGCCCATTTTCCCTAGTCACGTTAGCTGGATCGTGAATTCGAAGAACAAGGAGGAATACATATGACTGCATATGACTGCCTCATGTATCGTACTAAGAAAAATGTAACCTAAAAAACATACGGAACCAACGCATACGGCACTCTCTCAGCCCACCGTCTCCATTGATCGCCAAATTCATTGAGGAGAATAGTATCCTCCGTCCGTATGCGCCTGACTATAAAATACCGCGCTGGAGGGAGGAAACGTTCAGAATCAGTTCGTCATATCATAAAGAAAGCGGGAAGCAACGGGGAAGGACGAAGGAACAAAGGAGGGAATGAATGAAGAGCATATTAAACTTGAACGCACCGACCGCAGCGCATCCCATAGCCAAACCAGCCAGCAGAACCTTACCCCGAACCCCGAGTACAAAAGTGTCACCCAAGAAAACTTGTCGTGTACAAGAGTACGGAGATCCACTTTGCCAAATAAATATTCCAGCATACATCATGAGTATGCCGGAGTATGAAGGGTGTCTAATGCCATATATTAGTATCACTCTTAGTGTTCACTTCACTTGACTGAAAGGGAACCATACCTGACCACTCCATATGCACCCCGAGTGATTAATTTATGATCCTTTTGCACGGAGACTTCAAAGGTAAACAGCTTTCCTAGAGCTCGAAAACAGGACCAACGCAATACCCCGCCAGAGATGATTAGGGTGGTGCCTGTGAGAAGCCATGCATTTGCGTTCATATGTCTTGGAACCCTTGCTTGTTGAGAATTCGAATACATCCACGACGACTGAGCCACGTCGAGTCGGGACAGGATACCTGCAACCTCTGTTATCCCGAATATCCAGATAACGGTCTACAGGCCCAAAATTCAGATCTATATTAGTAGTCCGAAAAGGTTAGGAAAACATACTTTGGCCAACCACGGGAGCATGGATCGGGACAACATTTTATCCAACCAGCCTATGTACGGACGCACTACTGCATGTTCCGGAGGTGGATTCGGAGGTGTTACGGCTTTGTGATGAGTAAATAGCGCGACAATTATCATGGAAATCGACAGAACAGAGTCAGTGGTCATGGGTATGGCAGAGTTTATAGGCATGGAGCTTGAGGCTACTCTCGTAGATGGGAGGATCGAGGGTCTGTGCAAAGGCTTTTACACCGCATCCTATATTAGTGCAATACTCGTCAATTATAGATGATGGAAGAAGTGGCCAACCTTTCGAGCACTGAACGTGAACCGAGGTCAACCTATTTCATGAGCCTAATTTCCCACTGTCTTCGGCGTTCAAGTGGCCCAATATACGTTGAAGCTAATGAGATTCGAGCAATCGATGAAAGGTTGCAGACTTGACGAGCGCGAGATAAGCCAGAGCGACCATTACAGTCATGGATTCGAAGATATACCTTGGTCACCGAGTAGAGACAAACTTCAAAAAGACGCCAGCTTCGGCCGGATCGGCATTCTGGCCTAGCGCCGCGGGCGCCTACCTGAACTTGAAAACTTGAAAAGTAATCTTCGAACCAGACCGAGACTAAGTAGTACATGTACACTACATTATACATACACCGGCATATAGTCTAATGCATACATATCAAAGAACATACGGAACCAACGCATATGGCACCTTCTCTACCCACCGTCTCCATTCATCCCCAAATTCGTTGAATAAGAGTGTATCCTCCGCGCGTATGCGTTTGACTGTGCCGTGCACTGTGTTTATGTTAGTTCACCAGTCCACCAGCCATAAAATCAACCAATTGGAGCCACAAGGCAAGTTTGATAATGGGAGGGAAAGACCAAGAAAAAAAAAAGAGGCGATGAATCGTTAACGCACATAGCATGACCGACCACACAACATAGCTAATCACCATCATCTTCCCCCATACTCCGAATCCAGATCCAAAATGGCTAGTACTATCCCCGGATCCCAAAAGCATTTGTCGTGTGCAAGAATATGGCGAGCCTCCTTGCCAAATGAATATTCCAGTGTATACCACGAACATGCCGGAGTATGCTGGGTGTCTAATGGCGTGCACGCACAGTAATAAACATGGTAACATGTATCAGTAGCGAAGCCCAATTGCAAAGGCTGAGTTCATACCTTACGATTCCATAAACACCACTCGTAATCAATTTATGATTCCTCTGCACAGAGACCTCAAAGGTAAACAGCCTTCCCAGAGTTCGATAACAGCTCCAACGCAATGTTCCTCCGAGAATGATGAAGGTAGTTCCTAAGAGAAGCCATGCGTTCATATGCGTTGTACCCTCAAGCTGGATGTCATCTGGGCAGTTTGGGATGCATCCGCCCTGCGTCGAGATAGCGCGTCAGCTGGAAGAGGATACCAGCAACCTCTGCTACCCCAACTATCCAGATGACAATCTATGTAAAACGAGTTAATTTAGATTTCATGTATGAAATGAACATAGATTAAAATACCTTTTGAACGACAGTCGGGAGACTCATCCATCGGCATAACGTTTTATCTACCCAGCCTATGTAACGACGTTCTGCAGATGTCGGGGGCGGATTTGGAGGCGTCAATGCTTTGTGATGGATGAGTAGGGCAAAGGTTATTAGGAGAATTGCAAGAGCAGAGTCGTAGCCTGAGGCCATGATCTCGATACGATTCAAGCACCAGTCACGGACGGGGGCTCACTACGGAAATTTCACATTTTTTGTACCCTCGATATAAAGAGTATTCGACCTTGCAACCCGAGAGCGTACTAATGTGATGATGGTCGGTCTATAAGCCAAAGACCGGAATTGACCTACCTATAAACCAAGAATGACGCACATGCAAGATATCAGCCGTAGGAAGACATCTACCTGTTCTCTGGGTTTTTCTTTCCTTAAAACTTTTGAGTAAAGCTAGCCTCCTCCGGCGAAAAGGAATACCGGTATAGTCCAAAGTTGGGCCTGTGGCAATGCACTAGTTAAGTAAATAGATGAATTCGGTCAGAGTAATAAAGGGATAGCCTCGACTCTCGAGCTTGAACGAATCGGATAGAGAGAGATTCAGGAGAGACGCCCAGCAAGCGCCCTGGATTGCAAGTTTTAGCGCCAATCGCCAACCGTTTCATTTTCACTTGCACAATGCTTTCACTGTCTCGAAACAATTCTCATCCACTCGGAACTGAACACCGCAAAAACCGCTATGTTTAGACTCTGGCTGGAATAAACCGGTGCTCTTCATCTTTTGTAGTAGCGTAAATTACCTTACTTTGAAAGGTATCAGATCTCTCAGATAAGGCTCAAGGAAAACCACAGCTCAATCTTGTATTCAAATGTTAGAATTTGGGGCCTTCAAGATTAGGCTAGAGCAGTGGAACGAGATAGATCGTATTCTGGACATAGTGCGTTCTTTCATTCCGTCAACTGATGACCATTGAATAAAATTCTTTTTAGATGCACACAATGATGAGGTCCTTTTTCTTCAAGTTCATGCCGATATATTCGTTCAGTTACTGGGTGCGATAGGCAAGTCTTACATATAAACCCTATCATGTCCCATGACTGTTTTGACAGACTCTCCGCATACTTTTTAGGCCTCTCAGCCATGAAACCCGATGCTCTCAGTGCTCGAAATATAAACTTGTTTCAAGTAACTCCGGGAAATTATTAAAGATGCTTAGCCTTGGATAACGAAAGATGGCAGTTGGGGCGGTCCTACTGTGCGTGTATTTTCGTCGTTCTCGGTTTGTATTACTTTATAATGCTATCCGTAACATCTCTGTCATCATTCAGAATCGAAACCCAAACGGCAAGCAAGACACGCCTATCTATTCTTTGCTTTCAACCAGGAAGTCTGCATGGTTGGTAACTCGATCGGCGACTAGCACGTTTAACAAGACTTTTAGGAGCTAGATTTCACGCAAGCTTCACGTGCAGTTATGCATTATCGACGAAGTGAGTGAGTTGGCTGTTTCCTAGCCCTAAAATGCGACTTAGCATCGTGTAGCTTTCATTCAACTCTATGGCCTGCGACTACTGCGCCTATTAAGCACCATCTTGATCGATCTCCTACTATATGGCCTTGTGCAAACGGTGTATACCTCATGTCAGTAGCGCGCTTCCAACGTTTCTACAACTTATGAAAGCTCGTTTTTCGACATTAGGTTCACCATACCCCCGCCTAGTGCTAGTGGATCTTTTCCCTTCAAACCTGCCCATTGAACCTGCAGAATCTAGTCGTAACGTTTGCATCGATATCGCATCGTAAGCTCCAGTACTGAACTTCTCCGCATTCGAACTGACCAGTATTTCCTTAGACTTCTTATCGTAATCTCTAATGGGTAGCAAACAGTCTAAAGCAGCCAAAGCTTCCGTCGATGAGGTCAACGAACGGTCCATCCTTCGCAATCCCGTGGTGCAGGCGATGGAAAAGAAATATCGAGAGGACCTCGAGAACGTCCACAAGTCCGCCGAAAAGCGTGCTGAAGCCGACGAAAATCTCCGATCTCGCCAAGAAAAACAGCACCACAAGAACCTCGTTGCTCTACAGTCACAGCTAGACCACGAAGCCCAAGCCCGCAAAGCTGCCGACGAACTTCGCAGGGAAGCGGATGCCAAGCGCGCTGCCGCAGAGGAAGAGGCTAGGGAGCATGCTAGACGGGCGGAGAAGGCTCAGAAGGATAGAGATGATGCTGCCCGTGCTGCCGAGAAGGCTAGAAAGACGATGGAAGAAGCAGAGGATCGAGCCCAGAGTGAACGTCAGGCGAGGGATGAGGCGGAGGTGGAGAGGAGGAACGCCGTTTTATCTGCCGAGGACTTTCGGGAGCGGGAACGATCTGCGAGGGAGGCGGCTCTGAACGCGGAAGCTGCCAGGGAGAAGTTTGAGAGGCTCGAGGAGACCGCGAGGGTCAAGAACGAGGAGGCTGAGGAGCAGTTGAAGGAAAGCAGAACCGAGAAGGAGAAGATGGAAAAAGAGCTTGCAAAGACTCGCAGGCGGGAGGCTCAGCTGGCTGATCTTCAACCTGTTACCATGCCTACACAAGCCGAGTGGGAACAGTGTAAGCGGGATCGCCAATATACCGAGGGGCGGCTGCACATTGCTATTGCTGGAGTGGCAGGGAGTGGGAAAAGCTCGTTGATTAACGCGTTCAGAGGAATAAGCAAAGGCACCGCTAATGCTGCTGATACCGGGGTCGTCGAGACCACGCGTCATATTGGCCGATACGAAGACCCCCATCCTGACCGGTGAGTTTTCCTTTATTCTTGGCTCTCATATACTCAACGACCGTAGGCAAAAATTTACATGGTTTGATATTCCTGGTGCCGGAACGGTAAACGTCAGTAACTCAAATTATTTCGTCAAGCAGGTTCGTGTTTATCTCCGTAACAAGACAAGCTTGCTAATTGAAGCAGGGCTTATTCATATTTGACGCCATCATCGTCCTCTTTGACTCTCGTTTCGTTGATACGGATATCACGATTTTGGAGAATTGTAAAAAATTCAACATCCCTGCGTTTATCGTTAGGAGCAAGTCAGACGAGCACTGTGAAGGCAATAGCTGATGAGATGAGGGAGGCGTTGGATGAGGATGAAAGTGAGGATGAGGAGGATGTGAGGTCGAAGGAGCGAGAGATGCGGAGGACGAGAATTGATGTGGATGCCAAAGCGCAGTATATCTCTCTTACTCGGCAAAATGTCAAGGAGAATCTGAAGAAGGCGGGGCTTGACGAAGAGCAAAAGGTGTATTTGATTTCGAGGAGGACATTGTTGAGAATCGTACGTGGGAAGCAGGTGACCCCATCTAAGCTCATTGATGAGTATGAGCTCATCAAGGACATCATGACTGCGATCAAGGAGAGGAGGATTGACCCCCCTGTGGTCAGACCAGACCTTTCAAAGACTGGGTCGTATCTCAATCCGTTCAGTTGGAGCACGGGCTGGAACCGAAGGTAAACACCTTATTACACATCTGCATCACTATACATCAACTTCGTTCCTTAATCGTATTATCGTTTTCTCGCATTCATACTTGATGTACTTGATCATACTCTGCATATACTTTCTCTATTACTTGACTATAAACTGTAGCATTCCTTTCTGTTGCTTCTTGATTCAAAGTCGATGTCGACGGACGCTCACGATGATCTCAAGTTTCGGCCAATCCTTTAAACTGTGCGTGTTTCAAACACTATTCGACAACCCCCGCAACCTGAAAGTCCCCCCCTCCTTTTCCTGATACTAATAAACGAACGGAACAAGTAGATATGGAACTCGTGCTGCCCATGACTTCCATTGGTCACCGAATTCTTTCGACAATATATCATCTTCTGCACGTGCTCGCAGGACTCCGCCCAGGCCTGCCAAACCAAACTCGTACGTGAGGATTCATTCCACCCAGATCATGACTCACCCAATGTTCCAAGCCAGGTAGCGCATGCGCCCACGAAAATTTTACCTCCCCAGGTTGAACAAATGTTGCTCTGTCTCATCCATGAGCATGGTGCGCTCTGCCAAATGATCAACCCAGTGATGATAAGAAGGACGCCAGAATATGAAGGATGTCTGCGTCCATAGCGTCAATACCGCGTTGAAGATTCAAAAAAGTTGCTTTCCTCACCTCACGACTCCGTAGGGACCGCTGGTGATCAGTTTGTGCTCTTTCTGCACTGACACCTCGTACGTGAACATCTTTCCAAGTGTTCTATAGCAAGCCCAGCGCAGCGCGCCGCCAGCAATAATCAGACTGGTGCCGATGAGAAACGAAAAGTTCATCACTCCGATCTGACTCAAGCTACCGTTTGGCTCGAGACTTTTTAGAATTGTGCTCGAGTACTTCCATGACGGGGCGACTTTTGCCAGAATGGTAGCCGTTTCTGCAACTCCGATAAGCCATACCATTGCCTATATCCCATCAGATATCTGAGGTGAATGCGGAGGCGTTCATACATCGTGAACTCACCTTTTGGCCCACAGTTACGAAAGTGATACTCCGAAACAACGTCTTTTCTACAATACCATTGTAGCTCCGCCCTGTCGTCGTTGGCGGGTTGGGGGAGGTGAAGGCTTTGTGATGCAGCGCCACTGCAGAGAAAATTAAAGGAATGGAGAAGGTATATGATGAAGCCATGCAAGGGCAGCGAATTTTCCAGAGCTCTTATTTCTGAAGGGCATTCGGAGACTGAGACATGATTTCTGATTTTTCTGATGTCAACCGTTGCTAATTGCCTGCATATTAGCAGGGTTGGTACTAGAAACCTGAATGGCTCAAGGGGCGTTCGGCACTCGATGGCAGACATCATGAACCCTTATAGTGTCCGATCCAATAATGCGGGTCCGAAATAAAGAGCGCTTAGTCTATGTGCACTCTCGTAGAAGCTTTTAGCGTAGTTCCGCACTATAACATGACATTTCGACTTTTGACTGCTTTGGCAGCCTCTGGTTGCCCAATGTCAACAAGTAACTGTTTCTTGAATGCTTACGCGCTTACGGCGCTTATTTCTGGTCGCATGGTTTTGACAGGTCACGTTAAGCGCATTCTGTCGACCTTCTGCTGCCGAATGCCCCTTGGTATGGCAGGAAAATGCTCCAACAATGCAAAAATACAAAACATTTTACAACACCCTGCTAATACGCTCAATAGAGCGTATGATCCGCGTGTCTCAAAAATTTTCGTATTATCAGCAACATGTCTCAAAATATTTTTGATCAAATTTTGAATTGTCTTTGAATTGTTTTTGAATGGCTCCATCAAGGCTCTAAAAGGGAAATTTTTTGATAAAAAATTGAGGGTGTGGAGTTTCTTCTCGGCAAGCAAATGTAAGGCTTATAGGTGTAGTGTCTATACCAAAACTTAAATTTTAAACTTTTTGAGACAATACACTCTAATTATAGGGTTGAAAGTTGGACCTGCACCCAGTCTCTCCGTTGATGCCACAAGGCTCAATTCCAAGTTCCAACGCAAGGATAGTAGTCAAGGACTCCATTCGTGGCATTTGCTACAGAGAGAGATATTCAGTCACCATGACGAACCAACCGAAGGATAATTCTATTGAACAACCCCGTTGCGTCAGACAACCTCAAACAACCCCTACTGATTTCCGTCACGCCGGCTGTCCTCCGAACGCGTGTGTTCGTCGAGACTTGGTAACATTTCTTCCATGTCAATATCCTCTGTCCAAAGCTCCAGTCTGCTCAACTCAATTCTCATTCCACTGTTGGATTCCTGAAGCAAGGATTTTTAGGGTTCAACGCGTCCGGTGCGTGTGACTGACGTGTTGTATTTGAGTCGCGCACTGATGCACCGTGTCATTTTGCCACCGATACACAGGCGCGCAACTTGCCTTCATATCCAAAATTCAATTGTGCTCGCAGTGACGCTCAGTGACGACACAAATAGTACAACGTACAAAGTAAATAGGCCGTGGATATCCAGTATGTGTTTACTTGAAGGCACCACAGCATGATATAGCTGCAGCCGTAGTAAGAAAGGGGAAGTGCTTGTATAAGAGTAAACACTTATATCGTAAGTGACCTTAGTGTGACCCGCTGGGACTCCGGTGTGACGTCCGGAGTCTTGAAGGTTGTTACTTGCGAACAACCCATCCAACAGGGTTGTTCGGAAGAATGATCCCAACGGAAGGGCAGTCAATGACTGTGTATTTGTTGTGACTTCCAAAGCTCGAAAGACGCCGTCCTTCATTCAGTATCGGCTAAGAGTTACTTACCCTACCCTACCATTTACTTCGATCTCATAAGTAGGCGGGATCCCTTCAAGGTCGTCTACTTTCTCTCCCCATGGTTCTCTCGTTCGCTCAAGCAGAGCTTATCGGTCTGATAGTTCATTCATGTCTTTTCGGTAAGCAGATTTTCTGCGCTCAAGAGTCAGAGAAACTGGCTAACGATATGCAGGAATCTACTTGATTTTATTCTTTTCAAGTCTTCCGTTTGATATGGATGATCACTTCAGAATCAAGCTTAAACGATACAACACAGGTCAATTTCCTTTCACTCGATTCTTACTGGTAATTACTAACATTAAATAAATTCAGTCTTATTGACCTCAAACCTCTTATTGTTTATGCTTATATCGGCAGTACGTCCAGAAGCTAAAATTCCTTCAATTATACGGTATATACTTTTTTTTATCATCCAGCACTGGGTCGTGCAGATCATTCGGAGTCAGCGAGCGTTCATTGATACAGCTGGAGAACCAGGGGACCCTGCTAGCGTGTACTACAGCTTCCCCGCCGACTACATGAACTTGCTAAAGGAGTCGTTGTACTTGATGCAGACATTCATTGGGGATTGTACAATGGTATATTGTTCTCCCTTACTTCTGTTCGTCGAATTGATACTTGAGCTCGCAGATTTACCGGCTTTGGATCGTGTATAACAAGAAGGTCTATGTCATCTCATTCCCTGTAGTTATCATTACAGCATATGCCAGTGAGTTAATTCTTTGATGTACTCTATAAGCAACAGGTTAACGTCCTCTTACACCTATCAGCAAGTGCAATAGCTGTTGTTATTGCCCTGGGAAAAACGACGCTAGGCGAAAATATATTCATATCTTCTGCTGGTTCATGGGCGATTACCGTATTTGTAACCACCGTCGCGCAAGTGTTATCTTCATCCTGAAGACACCTTTCTAGACTGACAACCGATTTTTTGTAGTTTAAATGTGATAATTACATGTAGGTCTGATCATGCCAAAGCCTTCAAATCCTCTGACATTCGCTAGCACTCATATCCTACCGTATTTGGAGTGTCCAGCATCAAGTCAAAGGAATAGTTCAAGGAGGAGGTCTTATGGTCGGTAATTCAATGTGAAATGCAAAAGCTGTTACTAACTAACATTTTCTCAGTCTGTAGTGCACATAATTATTGAAAGTGCTGCACTCTATACGTGAGTCTTCTAAACATAACCTCTGAGTGGGTTCACATATTATCTCGACGTAGAACTACCGCACTGCTCACCTTGATCGGGTATTCAACTGAACAGCTATGGCAGTTTATCACCATCGACATGGTAAGACCTCGTTTTATTTGCTCTAGTTCAAGATCTTGGCTGAACGCTCCCTATAAATGTAGATCAGTCCTATCATTGTAAGCCTTCCACCATACAAGTTTTATACGTACTTGATCAAGTACTCTTCAGGGAATCTCCTTCACACTTATATCCGTCCGTGTGAGCCGGGGCACACCCAGTCAAGGCGGTTACAACAGCGCCTACGAGGCTCCATCCTCGAATGTTGTCCGTATTCGTGGTGTCGAAAGTCGCCGAGAAGCCATTGGCCTCGAAACGATTTCTGTCAATGTTACCCAGCATGTCACAAAAGCATAGTGATCTTGAAGACGGTCTAGGTAGTGGTGGCGAGCGGTGTGACGATTCCACAGACCAAAAACTGACACTTGTGATCATTGTCGATGTCACTAAGGCATAACAGCTCTTAAAGACAATACATTCGTTTTGTGTTTTCACGGAAATAAGTGCCCGCTCAACATGAGTAGAATGAGTGCTAGACCTCCGAAGCACATGGAGACTCGCGAGGTTAGCTTTCGATCTTCCAAACCGATACTATTGAACGTATATTAGCTTGATTAAATGGGATCCTACAACTGGTTACAACAACAGAAGTTTGTACAGTACACGATAAAGTACAGGTGGGTGAAGTGCAGATGTAGTAGGTCGTCGACTTGTACAATCAAAAACCTGGGGTTGAAAGGAAGTATGGGTAGGCACGATCTCGGCGTGCTGCGTTTGTTTTTATAAACATCGGCACTTCTGCTTGCGCTCATAGGGGAACACTATTGGAGATCCTTGCTACGACAGCATCAATCTACAAAACCCGCAAGGACAACCTGACCAATCAAAGGTGTCTGTAAGAAAAATTCCTTGCAATCTTCGGGTTCGTCGATGTCGGTGCGTAGCAATTTCGTCATGAGAAGGACCGCTGCTAATGCAACTCCAACAAAGAAAGGGATGCTGTGGCCATTGAGATATCCTCCATATACTAATAACGCGAAGAATGCTGTGGCGGTAGCTGAGCAGATGGGCAGGGTGTGTTTTCCACACAGCAAGGCAGCAGATTTGATTCCAATCTTAACGTCGTCAGCTTTGTCCTAAATGTTAGTGGTCAGTCCCTGGCTCTTCGAGTACAGATCATTCTTACCATATGCTGGTAGATTGTTTCGTATGTCCAGACCCAGAAGCATCCCCCGATGTAAACAGGAAGGAGAACCTCATACGGCATGTGCTTGGTTATGTTCAGGGTGCTCCATCCCATGAAGACACCAACGCAGAACATGAGACCCTAAAGAATAAACAGAAATCAGACAACGATGAGAGCGCAGATAACTCTGTAAGCTTACCAGAGGAATCGGAGCAAAGTACATCCACCGCTAAATTTACCGGTGAGCTTTGACAAAGTAAGCAACGGAGTTGTAACTAACTTTGCATGTAGGATAAATGATGAACAGCGGCGCTGCTGCTGCAGCGAAACGACACCTAGACGTCGAAAGGTCCTTAACAAGGGGTAGACAGAACTTACAGAAGGTCACTTACGAGACAGGATCCAGAAGGGATTGAGCAAGATATATTCCAATTGCCACCTGAATACCGAAAAACAGCCAGGCACGTTCCAAAGATATCGATCCTCTAGGAAGTGCACGGTTCTTTGTACGGATCACCAGACCATCAATATCTAATAGTGAGAAGCACCGAAAATCTCCTCAATCTTAAACCTAAGTTCAGGAAGGATCCGAGGCTTACCATGATCGATTATGTCGTCAATTGCCATTATCTGTAGTCTAAGTGAGTATAAATGGATAGACCCATCATCATCCAACACTCACCAATGATTTAATTCCAGAACACAATACCAGATATTTTGCGCCCCAAATCAGAGCTACAGATCCGGGAATCTGAGGCTGAGCGTGATACACCATTGCAAGAGCCCAAGCTTAAAGTTTAATCGTTAGTCAGAGGTGAGCAAATTAGTGGGATAAGAGACTGACACGTCGGTAGCCATGTCGTCCAACAGCCCATATGGTTGTTCAACCGGCAAAGGTCCCAGCAAGCATGAAACTCCTCTTTCGAGGGAATCGCGAAGAGGTTCGTTCAAGCTTGAACGTTTAGACATTGGCAAGAGTGAAAGAGGTGAGCTGGCATTCGTCTCTTGGATCGCGCTCATTTTAAGTCGCCAGCCGAAGGAAGCAATTGTTGAAATGTCAATGACGACCTGTCTAGACTTGATGATATGTAGTGGCATGATAGCATCATCCTTGGACCATCGCATGCACGTCTTGGGTCTTCATTTGCTTTAAGCGGAATGGCATGAAAAATTCGCGAACAAAGATCATCCGTTTATGAATAAGGCTTCTGTATTTGGAGTGATATTTGATACAGATTTGCGTCAAAGATGCTGACAATCAATCATGCCGGAAGTATTCGGGCCAGGCGTCCTACGCGGCTACGCCTCTTATGGTTGGTCTCTACTGTCTTAACGTGACGTCGCTTCCGCTAGGCCACTTGTAAGTCTGGCAATCAGAGGGCTGGTGGGTCCACAGGAGATAAAACATCCGTGAGCCTTGGCTTAAAGAAATACCGACTCGAGTCCGACCACTCTCAACGTGCTCTCAACGCCTTTCTTTTTCAGTATCTGTCTACTACCACCCTGCGGTAGGCGGGAGCTGCGCCGTTCGGACTACGCCAGGTCTCCTCCCTGCCTTTATAGTCGGATGAATTGCTTGCCTTCACTGAGTTGTCAGGGTTGCGGTAGACAGGACTTCAAGCTTCATCGATCATCAGCTAACTGTGGCGCTCTATTTGCTCTGGACAGCTCTAGAACTTCATTGTATGCATCCTCATGTTCCTGAGCAGATGAAATTCTTTTTACCATATACCACCTTCCGCCCACACATTACAAATTCTCAGTAGACAACGACTTTCTCCAACAGGATCAATCAGAATCCTGATTCAGTATTGCCGGAATGTTTTCACGCTATCGCTCCGCTTTCAAAGATGTCTTGTTGTGCCACTCGGATAAGTGATAGACATGGACCCACAGCACGTATAGCAGGATTTTCTCAACGTCGGCGTTTTACTATCATCCGCCTCTGTATCTTTCGGTCTCGGTCTTTGCGTGAAGTCACAATCGCAAACTATAATTAGAGAACCTTCTCGTCCTCCAAAAACTGCTGCTGCTTCTTATCCGATCGCGACTCAAGCGAAGAAAAATCTGAGTACCTCAGTACATGCATATATGCATCTAAGCTGAGCGTTATCTGCCATTGACAAAACATAAGCAGCTTCTATCAAAATTCATCGTACGGTTACATCTGATTACTTACAGACATGAAACCCTGTGGAAGCTTGATACGGTCTGTCGCTGTCTGTCGCTGTATATTTAGTATCCCGGCAGCTTTATAGTAGATATTGATAATTCTACTACTGCCGACACGTACGGTAAATCACTACAATCGGGCAAAGTTGGTGATACGGGTGTATGATTCGGATCACTTTTTCCTTGTCCCTGCCGGCGGTCAGCTATACTTGAGTAAGTTGTATATGAACTCATTAATTAACCTCGAAAAGGACGAAAAGCTTAAATCCGTGAACGTTTGATTAAAACAGGAGCAACGCCTGAAGCAACGACGTCACTTACATCGTAGCAGTTTTGACAATCCATATCATCTCAGAAGCGGGGGAAGGCGCTACAAAGATTTGTCCAGAAAACAAATCTGAGAGGAAAGCAAAGACGAAGGCCGATTTAACTGAAGGTGATGTCTTCCTTGAGGAAACGGAATTTTTGCTCACCACGGTGCCGAAGAATCATCTCGTGCTGTCACCAGTATATCGGAGAACACAGAGAATTCCAGGCTAGCCATATGTGACTTGAAACCCATTTCGCTTTGAGACTTACAAAATAAAAACTGTGATATGACCGTAGTATTGGCAGCGTGTGCAGTCCTGGAAGATAATCATGTTTAGCTCAAAAAGTATTCAGATAGCTTCTGTTGAAAGAAATACCTTCACACTGATCTTTTCGCTCAATGGTCCGAGGAGTTTTGTGGCCTGTGAGACCGTGGATAAACGGCAGTTAGTAACGTTCCGCTTCTTTGCGAGCCCCTTACACGCTGGTCTTATTGAATGCTTGGACCAAGGACCGATGCCTAGAAACTTAACCCCTCAGTTCCTGTCATACTCCAGTGATCACAAGTAACCTGGGTTTCCGTCGGGAGGCTCAAATCAGTGATATAGAACGAGAAGGAAAACCCACATCGAGGTGTCTGCGAGGTGAAGGATTATTAATAAAAAGTGTAAGTAAACTAGTAAGGACCAGTAGTATAAACAATACAAGCATGTACTGTAGACAACTGTTTAACTCGACTTCACAAAGGTTGCCATACCTTGATTCGAAGAGCCTAATAAAACGTTAGCACAGGTTGTACGAAAAATGTCCGGAACACTGACTGATGGGGATACCAGCAGAGATGAGCGTGGCAGCGACGTCGAGAGACTGGATTTGCTGGGCTTTTCCGGGAGCATTTAGAGACATGACCACGATGGTGCTGAAGTTTTCGGCCAAAATATACAAGAAGCTGCGAAAAAGATTAAGGGGCAAGAGGGTGCGAGGAATAATCAACAAACGTACTCGTTGGTTTGCAGCGAAGCAACTTGACCATCGAATAATCCAATCAAATTAGTCGAGTTGTATTGCTACGGAGGAAGTATTGTCAACGATGACAGGAAATCAATTCGAGCAGCATGCGCACTTGAACAACCGTTCCCTCTAGATTTGAATTTATGTTCACCTCGAAAACGGCACCTCCGGCATCAATCATGTAGTAGTTCCCCGTTTTCGGGCTATATGTCGACCAGCAGATAGCGCCGAGCACGTTCACATCGACAGAGGATAATTTACTGCCATCCGATAAATCAAAGATGGTAAAACCATCCTGCGTGTCAGCGGCAATAACAGCATTCCGACCATTGACTAGAGTGATTCCGAAAGGATTGTTGCCATTTTTGGGTGGGGTGATAGGCATGAATTTCTCAGACAAGGAGCCATTCGAGTTGATGTCCCATACTGCGAGATATCCAACCACGGCGGGCGGTCCAGGTAAGTTTCCTTTGACTGAAACGAAGAGCTGTGTATTGTCTTCAGAAAATAGTATCTGACTAACGGTTCCACCACTCCCAGTTGTTGCCGGCGTCGTCTGGTTCAAAGGCAGGTATCGAGTCGTTTCTGGGATGATCTGCAGCCCGGACGTCTGATTGACGTGGAAACAGCTAAAGGAAGATATCAATCAATAGAAGTTGGAGCTCAAGTACGAATCACAGACCTAACACCGTTAATAGCTCCGCCATTCAAAACGCAAAGCGTATCGCCAGCGCTGTTAAACGCAACCGAAGTAGGGAACTGGCCCCCAGTTCCAATCGGCTCCCCCACCATGACCAGATCAGAAGGGTTGGTTTCGTTGATCTTGAATAACGAAACCGTATGGGATCCGGCCTGTGTGTCTGTTAGATAGGAGACGCAAACTTTTCGCCCAAGCTATTACTCACGTTCACAGTAGCCAGCATGCTGGAAGCCGCACTAACTGACACAGATCCTTGAGAGTTTAATCCGTCTGCGCCAGTATTAACGCCAGTAGCACCTGCTATGGTATGTAGTCCGAGACCTCCTGTAGCATACGCTGACGGAAGTGTCTGAAATCAAGAAGAGAAAAACTAAGGAAATGTGAATGTGAATGTGAATTTGGGTTCACTCACGAGTTGTCCATCTGAACCAATATCGACAGAAACGACGAAGTTGCCCGTCGGCTCATTCGTAATGACTATTAGTACCGAAAAGAAGCTTAGCATTGATTGCGATCGTCGAACTTGAATTCTACTCACAGTATACTGATCCTACGGATGTCGAAGAAGTAGTCGTATTGAAGTAAGAGTTCGCTTTGCCCTTGTAGTGTCCTAACGATCTTCATAGGTTTCGAGGCCGTGCACTGGACGCCGGCGGAAATTAATAGAGCTAGAAAAACGGAGCGAATGGAAAGCTTCATGATTGAGTGAAACATTTAGAAGACGAGGCGGACTGAGGGATTAATTGGTGAGGAGATCCTGTAACCCTTTATAACTGTCCTCCATTGTCTAAAAAGTAAGCGCAAATGATTTCAAAGACTTGACCCCGCTGTAGGCCGCTGTCCCGCGAAGCAGTGTGCGGTGAATAAACTTTGACTGTCCCGGGCATCCCTTAAATGGGTAGTAGATCGTTATCGGAGAACTTTGCGTCCCAATGGCGGTGCCCAAGTACTTATTCATCAGGCTTGAGTATAGATTTCCCACTGGTGGACGAAGGTACAGAGTATCGAACAACTAGCAGTTATGTTCGACATGAGAGATCGAAAGAGAGCGCGTCAACGTAGCCACGTGCACCGGCGCGCGGACTGCTTTTGCACTGCTTCTCCACTATACTGCAGCGAAATCTCACTCTACAGTGGAACATGAATGCTTTAGCAATGCAAAAGTACATATGAAAAGGTGAATGAAATGGAAGCATGCGTTAATCGGATAAAAAAAAGTAAGTAATGGTGAAGATTCCGGCAACAACAACCAGCGTCATCTTGGAAATACAGGTCAAAAGAATGAAGGTAAAGAACATGCTATAGAGGTCGTGCTTTCATGTACGGTCATGAGCGGCAGTTTAGGCGATGACACAAGTCGGTGTCCAGGATGAAGACCCTCTTGAGCTACCAGAGGTATCTCTTGACTTCATACTGAACGTGCTCATCGTATAGCCAAACAATGTATGCGGAACGATCTCGTCGTTGCGCTTTCGAAGCTCCCTCTCTGCCCTCTCCCTAGCCTCCCTTTCATCGCCCACCCGCCGCTCTACCTCTACCAGCGCTGCCCTGCTCGACTCGGCCTCCTGCTTCGCCTTCTCCAATGACTCGCGCGACAGCTGCTTTGATTCACGCATCTCATTCGCTAATTGATCTGCTCCTACTCGGTATCGATCTGCTAGCTGAAGAGCTTGCGCAAGAGCTTGTCTTGCACTCTCCGCCTCCATGAGTGCTGCCTGTTTCATCTGCTCTGCCTCTTCAAGATCCTTCTCGACCTTGGCTAGCTTCCCCCGAGCCTCATTGCCTAATCGCTCTGCCTCATTCAAGTTCTGCTCCATCTTCTCTTTAGTCACCCGAGATTCCTCGTCGGAGTTTGCTGCCTTCTCTTCTGCTTCGCGCAAAGCATTCCGTGAAGACTCTACCTCCTTTAGAGCTTCATCTCTTTCCGTTGTCAGAGCCTCCGACCTTTCTCGCTCCTTCGTGAGCGACTGCAAATTGTCTTGCGATTGACGCTCAGCATCAGCCTTGCCCTGCTCCGCCACCTTCAAGTCCTGTGTTGCTTTCTCGAGATCAGCTTGGAGCTTTCGACTTTTCCGCAACGAGGTCGTCGACCTTTGGTTTAGACGACTTGGACTGCGTAGACGGTGCGGACGAGGATGTAGACGAGGGTATGGATGATGGAGAAGTGAAGCTGTCTTTAGTGAAGGTACGTCGGGAACGTGTGCGCTCAAGCAGTCCAGTCATCGTGCGGGTAATACTGGGGTTGACGCCGTTGTTGCTCATGATGGTACTGGCGATGCTGGTATAGATTGAAAATGGATATGGAATCTGCCAAGCGAAATTTCAGGTCAATATACTATCCGCAAAAAATAGAAAGATACCCACAAACGAATTAATATGGAACTATAGAGATTCAGAAAGAACTAGTTGAAGAAGCGCAGCTCAAAAGGCAAATAATCGTCAGAAGGATGAAAGGGACTCAGAGGCGAAGCTGCGGTGTTGTGAAGGGAATGGATTGAAGAAGGTCGCTCACTTATCTTTCATATATGATCTGTTACATGCTCCCAGCACGCTGCATCGATTGGGAATAGTAATTTTGTGCCCCTTCTACACGTGTGGTCCCTGTTCTGGAATGTCAAAAACATGCTTGAAAAGCGTGGAGGAATTCATTTAAAGATCCACTTGTACTGCTGAGGGCTGCTCGTGTGTCCAAAAAATCGTTTCTGCAATCCCTAGTTTGTCGGAAGCGGGTTATAATCATGACATTCAGACACGATTGGTGCTGCATATCTTTGAGGCGCAACATTGATAGACGAACATGAAGTTCTCCTGTTGGACTACATACAGGAAAACATGAGTAACACCACTACTGAAGAAACGACCTGAATCCTATATTACACAGCATCAAGTTCAAGTTACCGTCCGAACAACAGTATGCATGTAGTGTCCAAGCTATATAGTGAAACATACTTCCTTCCTTCCTGCTCCCTCGAAGCGAGAAGCCTCAATCAAAGAGCATTGTTGAGCACCGCCATAATACCAACAAGGCCCAGCCCGAAACACCACAGGCCATTGGCACCCAGACGTTCCCCATTTGATGTACTGGTGGTAGGTGAAGGAGCATTTCCGCTAGTAACTGTCGAGAATGCTGTCGTCACCGGGTGCGAGACGCTACTGGGACTGGCACTGGCACTAGTCGTGATACTCACCGGCGGCGGAGTCGCGATACTCACCGGCGGCGGAATCACGATGCTAGTTGCCGTTGCGGTCGCTGTTCCGGTTGCGGTTCCTGATGCGGTGACGGTGGAGGTGACATTTCCTGTCGAAGAGATGGAGGATGAAGTAACGGTAGAGGTAGGTCCAATAGGAATCAAGGTTGTGAACGAGAGAGGCGGGGACGGTGTCACCGAAGGAAGAGTTGCAGTTATAGTTGCAGTGCTACCCCCAGGAAGCGTAGTAGTGAGGGTGATCACATCAGTACGACTAGACGAAGAGGCAGCCGAGGTTTCAGATGTTCCGGAGGATGAGCCTATGTGTTGATGATTTTTTCGTTAGCAAAACGAAGGGTAAAAAAATAATGAAGAGGTACCGGTAGCCGATGTTATTACCACGGAGGTGCTAATAACTAAAAGTATGGTTCTTGAGTAGCTGGAAGGACGTAATGGACATAGATACGCACTGGGATCATTACACTCAGCGCCCAAAGCCTCGTTAGCTTCCGTTTTTTCTTCTACTGTGCAACCCTCTGAAATGCATTGAAGGATAGGAGATAACGTCGATGGCTGGCATAAGCAGGTGGTATTGCCGCTACGATAATGAGTACCGCCATCAGTTAAGAAAAAAGCATAAATGACTGGTCTACTCACTTAGTGCATCCAGCCGCTTGCGTAGCAGTCGAAACGCAGTTGGTTGCGCATGATGGAAGAGTTGAAGCTTGAGCCTCTGCTACTCGGACAAGTGCGAAAGAGAAGAGAGCCGCGAATGCGAAAAGGACAGCGGATCGCTTTTGAATGAAGGAAGGCATATTGGGCTTCTTTTGTTTCAAGAAACGAGTGTTACCAATGCGAAACTATCGAGCGGGAGCAGCAATGGGGGAAACGGATAGGTCAATAAGATGAAGCTTTAAGAGAATCAGAGCACTGACCAGTACGACAATCAGATCATCATAGGCTCTAGGTTAGTCAAATGAGACGAATAGACAAGCTAACGGGCACACCTGTGTATGAGATCCGAAACTCCTATGCCTTCAACTCCAGATATATCCAGGACCGAGATTTGAAGGCAACTCGGAAGATGATAGCAACACGACGAGTGAACGACGGAGTGTGGTCAGATCGTTCAACCTGGTTGGTATATATACGATTCAGCCAATCATCAATGGTCCATCCCGTAAATCATCCGACCTTTGTCCCGTGCCCAATGCGATCTGCATGACCACAATATGGTCCGGTGAACATTATGAATTGCTGTCACCCTCGAGAGGCGCTTCAACTCCACAGGTAAATGCAAAGTCTGCCTCTGTATCCCATTCCGCAGTTCTAGCTCTGCAAGGGACAGCATGTCGTTTGTTGTTCCGTGAAGCGGAATTTGGGAGGAGTGGACTGGGAACCATTTGGAGCGTTGAACATACGCCTTTGGAGCAAAAGAGATACATTCAATGAGTGGTCAGTATCTCGTGATTGAACGTCGCTGTTATTCTGTAAGGCTACCAACAGATTCAGAGAAGAACGAGCAGAGAAGACAATAATGTCATACATTTATCCTTTCCTACCCACTTCACTTATCCTATCGGAGAACGATAGGTTATTCTTGAGAGCCGAGGTAAACCGCGCCGCAAATTCGGATTTATTTAATCTTGGTTCAGAATTCTCGATGTTCCTCCAGAGGGAGAATGTCATCGGCTACTGAAAAATTATTCACTTTAAGAGAACTTTAAGAGTAGTTTAGAATATGACAGGCATATTCAACGCACCTCAGCATGAGGCAAGGTCGGATTCTCCATTCATGCCTTTTTGCGATAAAAACCTCCATCAAGGAGCATGGAAGATAGCGCATTTGAACGTCGTTCCAAGTCTTGCCACTGCCAGTGAGAATGGATATATCTAGAGGGTAGAAAGAACGCACCGAATCCACCCTTCCAGCCTAGTATCCAAGCCAATTTTGCATCGTGAAAGTCTGCCATAGCGTCGAAGCCTGGTTGAAATATTGAAGGCGAATTGGCGAACAATTGAAGCGTCAAGCCAACTTTTCAGAAATAAAATCGACCGTTCCTCGATAAAGTAAAGGGGTCAGAAAGATCATGAAGAAACCACATTATAAAAATACGAGATGAGAAGTCGGCCGACACCTGACGCGCACGACCACGTGTACTCAATTAATCGCGGACAATGAGTCAGCACAACGCGTGCAGACGATATGAACTCCAGCGAGTTTTTTCATTATTTAAACCATATGGTTTCGCGATGTCTTAACGCTCTTAACGCACGGTAAGGGCGTCGAAGTTACGTATCTGGACTTTGTCCTCATTATTGTACACCATAGCGATGAGCAATCCAGTCCGATTGGCTAGGATAACCAACGGGTTCACAATACCTCGTACCAAGCTTCCTGTATACATGGCAAAAGACCACAGCTCGCAAACTGCCAGTGAGCGGGCCGAGTCCTGTTGCGAATTATTCTGAAAACAGTTCTGGCTAGTCTCCTCTGGGTAGACCCGAATATACACTGACGATCGTTCTGGCGGGATACGGAGAAACGGCTACTACTAATCGGTTGATAGTGTCAACTATGTTACAAACCAAAAAGAGACGGTTGACAATGTCTGTGATGCATTAAGAGGGAATCGAACCCCCGGCGGGTCGACAAAGCATTATGGCAACGACCCAGGTTACCACTACCCCATTAATGCATACTCAAGTCAGCTTAGAAGTGGCTTTGACGTACCAAGTTCAATCGTGAGACAAATGCTCTTCGTTTGATTACCAGGTCAGTTCTAAATCCCACGAAAACTTAGCAGAGTGTCGAAGAACTAAAGGTGAAATTCAAGATTCAATAGCCACTTGGCCTCCAAACCTCCTCAAGCCCAATTATACAAACAATATCCGCCGGTGTTTCGCTGGTCTGGTAGTCAATGGTAGTCAAAAATTCTCGCTCCAATGGGCTTCTGATGTATCGCAATTCATCACGCCCGTCCTAGGGTGATCCTCATGTCAAGTCAGTGTCAAGTTTCGATGACAGAAACCCGGGCTTCACTGACACTCGTTTTCTGTAGGTTTCTGGAAGACGATTCAAAGATCATTGGTTCCTCTGATTTAAGCTGTTGAGGGTGAGTGTCGTTGTTAACCTGCTGGATCGTGGTCACATACAGCCCCTCGGACTTGTTTTTACTGGCCTGAGGCGACTCTTGAGGACGGGACCTTTTTGGAAATATCATCGCGACATACTCAGTCCTGTATTGTGTTCGGTTTCATTGGGTCAAAAAACCGGAAATTTTCCGATCGGTGGTCGCTATTGTGTAAAGTAGGTGTGAGATAGGTATTGGCTGGGCGATGATTGAGGGAGTGGGTTTACATACGTACCTTGCAGCCCACACGCCCTCTGGAAGACCGTGGGTCGTGCAGACCTATGGATGGAAGGAAGACTTGTCAAACTACTGATCAATGGTTGGTTGGTCGGTATGTATAGTTTACCTTTCACCGGAAGCAAAGTCGGTGCGAATTTGGAAA
This sequence comes from Gymnopus androsaceus JB14, assembly GCA_009733575.1. Taxonomy (NCBI): domain Eukaryota; kingdom Fungi; phylum Basidiomycota; class Agaricomycetes; order Agaricales; family Omphalotaceae; genus Gymnopus; species Gymnopus androsaceus. Next base: position 266,321 of record ML769430.1, read on the forward strand.
GTTCTCGTCGGGTTCGCAGTCAACGCGTGTTCTTGACTGAGTTACGTTATTCTTATTTAGCACTGCTTCATTCTCGAGGGTATTAGAGTGTGTTTCGTTCAAATTGTTTGAAGGTGAGATTTTCCTTTCCAGTCGTTATCGCAGAGTCTTGATTAGCTGAAACATGTCCAAGTGAGAATGCAGATTGGACTAATGTACTCTATTGGCCGGATCACTAATCGATGAGAGCTGCGTACGACTTCTGTGAGTTACAGAAGCTCTCAGTGTTCATCCTCCATTGAACGAGCTTTCAGATCGACTGTCATATGTATTAGTCCCTGACGCGCTATGCCTCCGAGGATAAAGCAAGCGGGGGAGCTTGAAACGGACCCAGGAACCGTGCATCTCTTGCATCTTGTACTTACTTGGCAGATGAGCTTCGCGGAAGAGCTTATATGGATGAGAAACCATGCTTAATTTCGGGGCATCTTCTGCACTTTCTGTCGCATGGCACCCTGGGCAACGTTTCTCGCTCTGTGAACGACAGGGGCCGATTGCCACTCAATGCTGTGGTGTGACCGCTTTCACAGTAAGAAACTTTGCCTTTAAACTTTGATTTATCTTCATAGAAAGACACCAGCCGGAAAAAATATTCACATTCTGCGCTTGAGCTTTCTGACCCACGTCGTTTCCGTCAGTCTACCTCTTTCATCTCTAATTGGTTTTGATGTCTAGAAACGTGATAATCGCTTTGTGTTGACTCCTAGCTCGGTCAAGATAACTTCATGACATGCATTTTTTTTTTCAGGCATCCATGCTCTGGATCATGGTGCCTCTGAGGAGCTGTGGCGGCATTCTGTCAATATTCTGAATACTCCTCACCTGAATGCTTTCCTTGAGATTGTTGCTGAAACATGCACATTCGGGCCTGTCTTATCGCCTAGCTCACCATAAGCTTTTGGTATACCCGATCCGGTACCGGTGGACGAATTGGATGGAGTATAGATCTGATGATGATTGACTTGCTTTGTCCTGGTATGTACACTTGTACTCATCATACCCCAGATATTGTATTCTTATTGGTTCAGGCCTCCTAGAAATATTTTCAATTCGGTAGAGCCGCCGGTGAGATTGGCTCTTCATCCATTGGAGCTTCTAGTCTATTTCTTGGCTATCTACGCCATTTCCCAAAACAAAAAGGTGGACTCGTTCCCAACGCGATGGAAGACTCTCTCGCGTGTACAAAAGGCACTGAGAAAGCCTTGTGTCCCCAAAACCATGATTATCTACTATCCTCGGAGTATCTGTACCGAATGAGAATCCGACATCATATCGAGTGCTTCTTTCGAAAGGTATGATGCTTCGATTGCCTTTCTGGCTGCCAAGAAATAGTCTGATACAAATACCAGGGCTCTCCTTGCTTCATTCACATTTATCCCACCCCTAACTCGACATAATGTCTACAGAGGTTACTACTAGCACGAACCGAAAGAAATCTTCCTCCGAAAAAAGTCGATCTCAACTTTCAGCCGCCAAGGTTGATCATCGCAAAAGGTATGTCTGATGGGCAATGTAAACAATTATGTCTCGACTCTAATTGTTTGTGCTAGACGACGGAATAGAACTACACAGTCCTGTCTTAACTGCCATACATCGAAGAGGATGGTCAGGGTCCAAAGTTCCACTGTATTCTGATGGAAGAACTGACGCTACATCCCTTTGACAGTGTGATAGGAAACGACCTGCTTGCGCTCGTTGCACTCAGCTGGGGCTGGTTAGTTTGTTTCTAATGCACTTTCTTTGACAATGAAGCTAATCCTTTACCTTACATAGACTGGTCTTTGTGTGTATGAAGTTGATGATCCTAATCAACAACCCGATTCCCAAGACGAAAGCTCAAGGCTACTCAAAAGAGTAGCAGAGCTGGAGGGCGTTATCCGAGAAGTAAGTGTGAACAGAGTTTTATCATATTTATGGCTCCTACTTATACATGCTCAGCTGAAGAACAAGCCTCATCCGCGATGGATGTCCGAGTCTTCAGGCTATGGACAACATGGCGATGATGCAGGTACATCTCATCTGATCTTCGTCAAGCTCTCCCTCGACGCCTTCTTTACGGGCCTCGTCTCCGTATTCTCCGATGAGCTCGCCTTCTCCCATAGCCACGCCTCCCAGTGCATCTTCTCCCGCGACAATTAATGATGCTCCTGTCGAGCTCACCAGCATGAATCTCAAGCATTTTCTCACAGAGTCCGCAATTCAGTGGATATGAAGATAATGCTGAGATGGACCAGCATCTCGGTAGTGTCTCGGCTACATTTTCTCCCTACAGTTGCAATCATGATACACTGCAACCGTGCAGCTGTATAATGGATGCATCCAACTATCAGACCATGCTCGAACTCTCCTTGCGGCTTCGTAAAGCTACTCGGACTTTGGGACAATATCCTCGCCACCAGGCCGGCGGATATTGCGTGCTTAATCAAAACCTTATGGAGTTGGATGCCCTCACAGCGTAGGTTTACACATTCCCTTATTTTAATTTTGTGCTCGCACGTCTTACCATGTTTGATACTAGAAATATCTTGTTCTCCGTTGATTCGCCCCATCACACTTTGCCATCATATAACCAAGCCCCAGCTCCGCTTCCCTCGTCATTGCCAACAACACACCATTCCTTTACACATTCAACTTCTCGTTTGGATCCGTGGTTATCTAGCACGGCCACTGACGTGAATAATGCAGGAAGCGACTCGTTAATGTCCTGGAGACCGAAATAATATGAGAATAATTAACCGCCGAGTAGTAATTAATTTGTTAACAAGTGATGTACAGAATAGATTGTTCCGGTTCTTCGATTGGCTGATTTCAACAATAGATAGACTTTCCTATAAGCCTCGAGAATGCGGCAGTGTTCTTGAGAAGTTAGTTGGGCTGCTGGGAAAAACTGGGCTCCTTCCAATAAACAAGCGAATCCGTGTAAGCAACGAATATATACAGTAAGAGAAATAAGAGCGTGACGATGCTTAGTTTTCACTCAAATCTCATCCTACTAATCTCATCTGGTCCTGGTAGAACTTTGAAATCGCTTCTGCTTTTGCATTAGTTCTCAATGATAATAATTGATATTACTACTGTCCTCGGGTACCCACTCGGTGACTATATGCTGCAAGATTAAAACCTCCGTCGATTCTTCACATCCCGCAAATGTGTACATTTTCATGTTCAGGACGGATCTGCATAAGGAAGTGGGAAACTCGGTAAGAGCTAAGTATCCGTGGGTACGAGAGTGTAGGATGCACGAAGATAGACGGAGGCGAAGGACAACGCTACGTCAGTGATATTTTAGGAGGGCTGGAGACCGTACACGAAGAGTAATGTCGATAGGTGATAGAACCCAAAAGAACTGGGAGGCCGGCGGTTTAAATAGGGTCTAAAATGACAGTCATTCAAGTTTGACCGGAAACAGATCGACAAGGATGATGCTGGGAGCGCAACAGCTGAGTTACGAATTGGACCGGGAATTGTAAAGCTGTACCTGTGTGGCAGATTTTTTGGGGAGCGAATAACGAGTGGGTTGGAATGATATGACATACAGTATCATGACATAAAGGATCGAGTTCAACTTCTGTGAAAGCAGTGTATTGGATTTGGAGATGCTAGAAGGAAAGATAGAATAACCAAATACCGGCTAAGTTCCATCGAAGTTCCACATTGTCTCAATCCAGGTGGCGGGAGCCTATCCCACTATATAGTACTACTTCGGCTACTAGTACTCACCGTACCCCATACCGTTCAAGTTGTCCAACGCACGACAAGGCTACTGTCGTGCATATGGCTCCAACTGAGAAAAAGCAAGATTTGAAGCATAATACACACATCACAGATTCACACAGTACATGTCGCATTTGCATATAGATCCACAACATGGAGCATTCTTTGAGAGCGACCATCCCGAGAGTGAAGCGTATTGAGTATTGAAGTTAAGGTTGAAGCTGGCGCGAAAAATTGACGCTTGGATATTGAACGTTCGAACAACTTGAATGACGGTAAGACAGAATACGAACAAGGCGTCAAATGTTGTCCATTGGAGTGTACTTCAGATACACAGAGCGAGAAAAAAAAGGAGGCGCCACTTCGCGCTCATGAAACAAAACTAAAAGGAGAGCACTTTCCTTCTCGTCGCAGCTGCCAAGATTTGAGGAATAGCGCATTGTGCTTCAGACTACTAGTGCTAGAGCGCGACATAACAGTCCAACGTGATAGGCTAATAACACCGGCCGTACCCAGAAACAACCAGGAAGGCCATGAGCAGGTGCAGCGCGAAGCAATTGGCCGTTGAGGGAAATTAACAAGTGCCAGAGCGGGAGGTTGGGAATGGAGATAGCCCGCCGGCCCGTACGGCCAGTTGGCAGTATTAATGGACGGTTTCATGAACCAAAACGAGATAAAACTCGTAACATCTCTTCGGGGCAGGATTCAGCATCCCTTCTTGCCATGCGATTCATTCGATTGTCCTATCTGGACAGACGGACGTGGCTGATGCAAAACGATGACTCCTGGTTGTCAATAGCATCATTCCGAGGACTGAAAGACAGAAACTATCGTCTAAATCAGAAGGAATCTTTCGGAAACCTGCAGTAGACGTAGTAAATTCGTAGATGGAGTCGCGAAAGTTTCAGACCTTCTCAAGATTTCTGCTCCCTCGTAGCCCCCAAGAGCCATCGTTCATCGATTATATTACTCGAAAACCATATCCTTCGTCCAAGGACAACGAGAAAAACTGGCGCACACCGCAGGTTACACGATGCAAGAACGATGAAAGGATTTCGGTGGGTGTTGTTTGTCAAAGTAGCTGCCTAAGCCTGTGTCGGATTTGGGCTATGTGGCTGCCAAGAGGACTGGATCGGTTGGATTGGCGTGTGTAAAGACTGAAAGACGAAAAGTTCGACATAAATCTTAGATAGCAAAATCTTGAATCAGAACGTGCCAATCCAAGTCTCTGAGAACCAATCGTGCGTTTAAAAGCTGAATTTCAAGAGTGAAGTATCTTGAACCGGTGCAAATACCCCGAGCTACTGGATTCTGGAAAGCTTATACGACTCTTAGAGCCTGAGCCTTCGGGGAAAAGGGACGTTACCTTTCCCTCCTGGCCTCATTGCAACTCATTGGACTCCCCTTCCAGACGAACGGTGACCCCAGATTTCATGTAGCGATGACCGTTTCCAGTAGCCTCATCCAAGAATTCTAAAAAATGAAAATATCATTGACATCAGCGAAGAATCTTTCGGGAACCTATGCATCGAGCAGACGTGATTGAGCGAAGCGCGAAAAACCGCTAAACTGCTGGATATACATGTAATGTAGAGCGACGAGATGAGAGAAAATTTGAGCGTCTTGTTGTTCTACCAGGGAATATATAGTGAAGTCGAACTGCTTTGACTGGTCAAAGCAAGAGCAGGTCTGTGGCCGAACTGTGGTCAGGGCCGTTATTGTGTATGAAAAATAACGATCAAGAGGTGAGCAACTCACCAAACGAGCATCCTCACCAAGGGAGACAGTCCGAGACATCTCTCATTTGCAGGTGAAGAAGGAGCTGCTGCAGATAACATGCAGATAACATACTCGCTCTCTGCTACACTTAAAACCCCTTAACTCCAGATGAATGTATGACATACTAGTGCACTTTGAGGATGTGTATGATTTTTTTCAAGATTTTTAACGTGCTTCTAGACCCAAAATCGACAACATTATTTAAGCGCCGTGTGCAGATTGCGCACTCCTTCACGCATTGGTCCTCAGATGCCTCATTGCACCTACTGGGGACTATTGCACAAACACTGGACTATCGCGATCGGAATTCCTTTTACATAAATCACCAAGCTAACGAAAACCTGAGATCTACTCCGACCTTTGATTGAAGCCTTCAACGAAAAGTACCAACTCGAAATTACCCAAATCTCAGTGATATGCGCACGCGCTATCATGTCGTATCAAGGTCGAAGGTTTTCTCGCTTGATTACCCCTTTCCTCTCCATCTGGAATATTCGCAACTTTCTCTTCAAAACGCTTTTAGAGTTGATTTTTCGCCAGTCTACCCAAATGTTCTCTTGAACTATATTTTTATTATCGCCTTCATGAATACCATTTACTTATATACATACCTACAAAGCTCCATTCTCATCCTCGACGTCGGTAATTATTGGCTTACACACGTTCACGTCCCTAACCCCTAAGTATTCTTCGAGGTACAGTGGACTAGAGCCAAAGTTGAAGGGCTCTGAAAGAGGATATACTGAAAGAGGATATACTGAAAGAATTGCTACAGAGAAGAACCGAAAAAGCACTTATCCGCGTTACGAGGGATTTTTCTCTGTCCATCTTCAAAACCACCTCGCGAATTTCGTTCCGTAAAGTACCAAACCAAACCGTTGAGCCCGATTAGCGACATCGGCCACAACCAGCAACAGCCGTAGGTAGGTACGGCGTAAACTAATCAACGGTTGAGCTGCGAGTGCTTCCATTCGCTTCCATTCAACTTTATCGGATTGGGCGCTCAGTGGTCGGCCACTTCGAAGATTGAAACTAGTTTAAATACGAAGAGTAGATGAAAAGGTAGGGAAAAGTGGTGAACGGGGACGAACCAAGCGAAGCTTCGCTATGCAGCAATGTTTTGGGAACCAGTGTCTTGCATGTGCTCCCACGTACCGTCGCGGCGGATTCCTACTCGTCAAGAGCTCCTGCATCCCCGAGGCAAAAGCAAAATCACAAGTAATGACTTGCCTCGCGAAGAGGAACGATTGCTTAGAATTTTGGTCCTCGGAGGTGATTGAGGAGAAAGTGTCGAGAAGACACCACTCCAGCGGGCACATTATGGTTCCATCTACATTCCGAGATGCCATTAGTATGGATATTCGACGGTAGGTAGCAAGAGGAGGACCGTACCGGGATGACTAACATCGATACGTGATAGATCCCAAAAGAACCTCCATTTTGAATAGTGTCATATTAGTTTTAAGTTTGATCGAAGACAGGACGAGAAGGATGATGCTGGGAGCACAACAGTTCCCGATTGGGCTCGAAAGCTGTAGTACCTGTGTGACAGATTTTCGCCAAAAAAATGGGGAACGAATGAGCGAGACGAGTGGGCAGGAAGCATTACAATAGATGTTCTCGTGTTCGAATTCTGTGAGGTCTTTGTAGCCCATTCCGTACATCGAGGCGGTGTAATAGAATTTGCAGATACTCAAACGAAATAATAGAATAGAATAGCGACGGCGACCACATAACCAGTTCGAGAAACAAGTTCCATGCCAAAGCAAGAAGCTATCCCAGGAAGTGTTTCGCCGTGGAGACAGTACTGCTCCGGCTACCAGTACTTACCGTACCCACATCGTTCAAGTCGTCGAGCGCAAGGCTACTGTCGTACATATGGCTCCAGCTGTGAAAACGCAAGACCTGAAGCATAGAGATTCACGCTGTGGAGCATTCTACTGAGTTCCTTGAGAGAGACCCTCCCGAGAGTGACGCGTATTGAGAAATTTTTGAGGTTGAAGCTGGCGCGGAAATTGACGCTTTGATATTGAACGTTCGAATGACGGTAGGACAGAATACGAACAAGCGTAAAATGTTGACCATTGGAGTGTACATCAGATACACAGAGCGAGAAAGAAATGGAGACGCCGCTTCACGCTCATGAAACAAAACTAAGAGGAGAGTACTTTTTTCTCTCGCCGGAGCTACGATTTTCCAAAATTCGAGGGCGCCCACTTCCTGACTCGTTGGCGCCAAATGCTGCTTAGAGTACGACAAAACAGTCCAACCTGATAGGCTAATAACACCGACCCAAGCAACAAGCAAAAAGGTCATGGGCAGGTGCAGCGTGAAGCAATAGGCCGTTGGGGAATATTACCAAGTGCCAGGTTGGGAATGGAGATCGCCCCGCCGGCCCGTTGGCAGCATTAATGGAAGAACAGAGACGATTTCGTGAACCAAAGAAGATAAAGCTCGTAAAGAGCCTCGCGATCTCTTGGGAGCAGGATTCAGCATCACTCCTTGCCGTACGATTCATTCGAACCTTGTCCTATCCGGACGGACGGACATGAGCGATGACCCTGGGTTGTCAGTAGCATCATTCCGAGGACTGAAAGACAAAAATTTATTATCGAAATCAGAAGGAATCTTTCGGAAACATAGACGGACCTTTTCGAGAGTCCTGCTCCCTCGCAGCCCTCACGAGCCATCGTTCATCGATTATACTCGAAAATCATATCCTCCGTCCAAGTTAAGCTATCCGATCCGTATTGACTTGTCAATTTCAGATCAAGACTGAAATTTCACGGTACGCCGCGCGAAGGACAACGAGAAAAACTGGCGCACGCCAGACGTTACACAGTGCAAGAATGATGAAAGGATTGCTGTGGGGAGTTGTTTCTCGAAGTATAGCGAGGGAAGCTGCCTAAGGCTGTGTCGGATTTGGGCTCGGTGGCTGCCAAGAGGACTGGAGTGCGTAAAGACTGAAAGACGAAAAATTCGACATAAATCTTTACAAAAGCTTGAATTACAACGTACCAATTTGAATCTGAGTCTGACAACCAATCGCGCGATTAGAGGCTGAATGTCAAGAATTAAGTATCTTGAACCCGTGCAAATATCCTGAGCCGCTGGAGTCTGGAAAGCCTATACGACTCTTGAGGACTGAGCGCTGAGCCTTCGGGGTTGCAACTCATTTGGACTCGAACGGCGATCCCAAGTTCCGTGTAGTGAAGACCGTTTCCAGTAGCTCATTCGAGAAGACTAAAAGACAAAAACATTACTGACATCAGCAAAGAATCTTTCCGGAACTTATGTGTCCAGTGGACGTACCAAATTCATAGACTCGGGCCTTCTAGAGAAACCTGCTTCATCACCCCTCTGATAATATCTCAAGAGTCGTCTATCATCATCTGCAGTCGCACCAACATCTCGTGCTGATAGTCGAGCGATTAGGATGAAGGCCGGCGCTAAACTAGCGCAGAAAAGAGATCTAACAATAGAATGTGGGAGAATCAAACATAATACACCGTTGACTCGACGCAAGCGGCTCGGGATTCGATTCCGAACGGTGTATCCAGCTGTGCTCTAAAAAGCCATTCTAAATTTGCTTTTTATTGCGTCGTTTCGCCCTCCTCGCAAGCTCAGTAATTTGTGTACTCACATGGAGCAGGGCGACCGAAAGGCGCCAAGTGAATGATAAGAGTTTTGGACCTTGAACATAACTGAGGAGACGGAGAATGTGCCTGCACGTTGGAATTCATATTCGGAATATCGCCCTATATTAATAGTCGGCTGGAAGGGAACGCTGCTTTTGTCGTTTGCGACGCTCCAAAAGAAAATAAAAGAATCCTTGAAAATTTGGCCAATCAGACACCTGAGTTGGTTGGCTTGAACTAGCGACGTATGCTTGGTGTCAAGGGAGCTTCAGTCCTCAAGCTGGGGCCGACTGTTTTCCAGGCTCAGTCAGAATGGAAAAGTCGAGACGAGCGAACACCGTACGGCTCGATAGATTCTCACTCTTTTCAAAATTCGACCCATGTCTACATCGTAATGATACTAAATAAGTAATCTATTCCATTCATTGTCTACCTTCCAGTGACTGCTACAAGCGAGTATGAGCCGCCGGGAGCGACGGATTAGATTGTGGGTAAAGCCGGGCCATACAACGTCCAAAATCCTAAATCAACAGCCACCATCTGAGGATGTCCTCATTCAATGAGTGGCTGACCTTTTCATCTGCAACTAATACACAGTCACGAGATGACTTCAATAACTGTGGCTCCTCGACGTCCTGCACAGTTCACAAGATCCTGAAAATGTTGGCCACCTGCGGAACCTCGAGGTAGATTTGAAAAGGCATAGCACCACTCGATTCCTCTCCTCCCAACTTGTTGCGTCGATGATCAGCTGAACGGCTATACGGTACTAATCTCATCGTTTCTCCGATTCGTCCTTCGTATGCCAGTGACAGATTCTGAAGCTATTCAATACTCATCATTCACTCATTTTTCACACAAATTCCCGAGCCGCTCAAGAGGAGTAGAATCCCTCTCGATTTCCCTTAGGTTCCACAGCTATTCAAGCTAGTCTAAACAGAACTGCCTTCAAAAAAAAAAGTGGCTATAGCCTTCAAATCGGTTGACAGCTTTGTGTTTTTCGTTTATCTGATCCACGAGGCATCCTTCTGACGATTTAACATACTAAATATCATCGATATCGAAAACTCTCATAAATCGAGACAGCGTATCGTTACTTTTAATCATCTTTCCTCCCTTCCTTCAAGCCGAAGAGCCAACAAAAGGATCTACTTTTGTATGTATGTATCTACCCTCCATAACACCAATTTTGATTAATCCTTCTCCTTCTTTCAGACTCTTCAAGTAATGGCCTGCAAGAAACGGAAGAAAAAATCTGGATCTCCTGTAGACTGTAGTGAGCATGCCCAGCCTACAGTTGATCATAATCAGACCAAATCGGCGGGTTCTGGTACATCGGTGCGTCCCATTCTAGATTTCAGCCATCTTACCTCAAACTCCCCCTCCCAGATTCTCCCCGGATGTGGAGCTGCTGAGATAAACGGGTGTTCATTCAATGCCGTCCAAGGCTCGTAGTATCATACCACAAACAACCTCGGGATCACAATCACAACAGTAATCCTACAACTGTTAACAACGGCAACATTCAAATCAACCTTCAGTTCACATTATGCATCACAATCACTAAAGAACGTTCGATGATAATGATGTATGTGTCTTGAGCTTCCTTGCTTGCTTGAGGCTAACACAATATCTAGCTCCCTGTTCTGCTTTTTTTTGGAAGAACGGGTATTAGGATGATGCATCATATTCTCGCCTCCCATGGTCTACCTCCACTTTCATGAACCCCACTTTCACTGTAGCAGTCTGCTTACATTGGTGGCAATTTCCAGCTCTCCAGGCTTGTATCTCCTTCGCAAGTGCCCCAATGGCATTACTTATTCCTTTAAAGGAGCCGAAAGCCTTCGAGGGAAGCCGGTCATTGCCCCAGTGTAATCGAAGTGGTTTACAATACTATTTATCCCGTCATTTATTGGGGTGGCATGGCATGAAGCGACTATCGTGCTCTTTTAATACGGGTACTACTCGGCGGGTCATTGAATCAACAAAGTTTTGGATGCTGTGAATACTGGTGCCAAATAATTTCTGCAAGGTGATTGACCTTTGATTGAAGGCTTCAACGAAAATTACTCGCTTGAATTACCCAAATTCCATTTATAAGCGCGCGCTATCATGTCGTATCAATGTAATTCTAGGTCAAATATCCCTTCTCGCTTGATTATCCTCTTTCCTCTCCTCCATCTAGAGTATCCGCAACTTTCTCCGCTTTAGGACGCTTTCTCCACTTTAGGAACGCCTTCTCCGATTTAGGACGCTGTTCGAGTTTATTTTTTGCCAGTCTACTCAAATGCTCTTGTACTATACTCATTGGACCCCCACCCGAATGTTATTTATTAGGTACATACAAAGCTTCATTCTCATCCTCGACGCCAGTAATTATTGGCATACATGCATTCACGTCCCACCCACAATCTTGATTCAACGGGTATTCCCCGAGTTACAAAAGACTAAGCCAAATTTGAAGGGCTCGAAAAGATGATATACTAAGAGCATCGCTACAGAGAAGAACCAAAAATGCCCTGCATTCACGCTACGAGGTTCCGGGAGTACCAATGATTTCCAGTGTCCGTCTTCAATACCGTCCTGCCAAATTCCTTCCGTTCAGACCCTTGAGCCCGATAGACTAGCTACATCGACCACAACCGGCAGAATAGAAAATTCGTAGTTATATATAGGTGCGGCGTAAACTAACGCACGGTTGATTGGTGTTCCATATTCATATTTGGGTTGTTAGCATTATTAGCTATTGAAGGCGACGGATTGACACTGCTACTGGAGCCTGAACTAGAGGCACTGGTGGGGATTGGGAGGCAAGGTAGGATGCGGACGATGGGTAATGACGATATTTTGTTGTTATTGTCGTTGTTGTGGTTGATACTGGGGAAGTTGGACAGGAAGAGGCTAGAGTTGCAGCGGCGGAGAGACCGGAGGTAGTGTTGGAGTTTCTGGTTCGTTGAGATATCTGGGGAGAGTGATTAAATTCGAAAAAGTGCAAGCAACGGGAGGGACAGAGCGGAAAGACGACTAACCCAGCAGCTTTTTCGTTCCAGCATACTTTGAAGTGACGGGAGCAGCGGATGGCCAAGACGACCCACGTCGGCCTTGGCACTAGCGTAGCCTCCTTGGGAGAGTGTGAGGATTTGATGCAGATATTTGAGCATCTGTAAATGCGAAAGTCAGTATGATTGATGGTCAAGAGTATGTAGAACAAACAACGCACTCTCGTTCCAAATCACCCGTCAGTAGTTCAGCCTTGTCCCGGTCTTCGTTATCTGTCGTAATGAATTGAGAAGGCGTACACGTTTAAATTCCGGGAATGAACCAGGGGAAAAATTCAAAGAGAAACTCATACAGCACATCCAGTTGCATGATTTTTCCAGATAATGGAGGAAGCAACGATTCTAACGCGTGCGTCTGCTTATGCCGAAGGCAAGATTGAAGGTCGGTGGCGGCTTGAAACCAGTAATAAAAGTGAGAGCAGTAATTCTGGGAAATGGAACAGGTTGAAGCGACGATTCTTTCGTATTTCACAACGTTAGAGCCTGGAGCATATGCCAGTCAGTCACCCTGACATGGTTGAGCTAGCAGCGACATACCTGGGTAGAATCAATGCTGTCCTTGACATAGATTGATTCCGGAAGCCCTAGCGGTTTTAGTAAGTGAAAAAGACAACAAGCACGCCCTCCCATCCCGGTGATTCATCATATAAATTTCACTTTGCTCGTTCAAAAGACGATAGCATGCTGAAACAGAAATGCTGCCTTCCCCTGAGTTCCCTTGAGTTTGTAAGAAGAAAGTTCTCATTTCACGAAGCAGCGTTGTACTGGCAGCGTTGAGCGTTTATAAAGTATATTCAACGCTAGCTAGGTTTAAAAAGACAATCTTTCAGCTTGAGCAGAAGTAAATCATCTTATAACTGCCAGTCAAAGAGTCAGAATGGAAAGATCGAGGCATACAACAAAGACGTACCACATGTCTATCTTGGAATCCTGCTTCCACCTATCTAGTTCACGTCCGCTTTCCCCCGGAAATCCCACAGACCGTGCACGGATCTACCGTTAGATACAGGGGAATTGTCGGTATTCTTTGCTAGATTAATCTGAAAACAACAAGTTTTGTGAGAAACGTGGACCGCACGCGAAAGAAGGATCTGTGCTGTTCATTCGAAATCTGATTTGAGGGTCTTGGAAGAAAGCTAATGGAGCGTGACAGAACTTTGGAGACACTAGCTCGAGTACTGTATGAGAGATGGCTAAAAGGAGATCATGATGGAGAACGAAGAAGCTGATACCCGTCCGGCGTCGAGCTCACGAGAGCCGCTGCAACTTTTACTCTCGAAGTTTGCGACTTGGACATGCACTACAAATCTAGTAGTGACTTCTCCAACGTCGAGTCCTCCGCAGCTCTATACACGGATCTTTTAAACTCTTATCATGGCAGAGGAACCTTCAACGAGGATCTTTCGAAGATTCAACAAGTCCTGGCTGATGGGGAGAAGGATCTAGAAGACTACGCTTCCCAGATTGTGTTTCTTCAATCCAGAATCCTGACCATCGAAACGGAAATGGAGTTTTTGAGGGATCAGCTGCAAAGCTGTAAATCCCTCGTTGCTCCAATTCGTAGAGTCCCCGACGACGTATTACGCCTCATCTGGGAACTCTGCGGTGAGCCATTCTTTGGAAAATACAGGCGTACGCGTCCCCTGCGACTGGGCGCTGTGTGCTCTCACTGGAGATCTGTCATCATGTCAACACCCTCGCTTTGGGCAACGATATTTTTCTCATTCGAGGATAATTGTAATTCAGCAATTCGCCTTGTTCTACTCCACCTTGAACTATCGAAAGATGCACTTCTGGATCTCTCCCTGATTGGTGTCAATCGGAAACTAACAGATAATGAGGCGGGGGACCAGGAAAATGGCACAGTGTATCTAGCTCTGAAAGAGCACTCGCACCGGTGGAGGAATGTTTTGGTCAACGGAGAATACGCTTGGTCTTTCCTTCAACATGGCATATCATCGTATCCCGGTTTAGAGTCTCTTGATCTAATCGGTGATGACCTAGATCAGCCTACGAACACCTTCGTGGCCATGCCAAAACTTCGTTCTCTCACTATAGATGGCTATCGTACTCCATATCCATCGGATCCCAAATTTCCCTGGTCCCAGCTCCAGAAGTTGTCCTTGGAAGAATACAGATGTATTCCACATTTCGTATCAGCTTGCAGGAACTTGCACTTCTTGAAGATCAGCCTAGATCTTGGTATGCAAGGTTTTGGAGTAGTTCCCGTGCCCATAGTGCACAAAGGGGTTCGTACTCTCGAAATGTTTTTGAGAGGCTCAGAAGACTACTGGCCTGGTGGGGAAACTTTTAGAGAGCTGCTAAACCCTCTCAGATTTCCTGGTCTTACCTCGCTTCACATTGAAGTTGATTCCACTCGTGATCCTGTCATCCAATGCCCTTTGGATATTATAACAGCTTTCCTTGCAAGATCTCTTTGCAGTCTAACGGTGCTCTCCCTCACCCATATCTACATCGCAGATGATGCCCTGCTCTCCTTCCTGGGTAATTCGCCATCGATTGTTGACCTCAAAGTCCGAGATCCACTTGTCATCCTTGGCATCATCCTTCCATTCCCTGTAACATCCAATTTCATCTCCAACCTTTCAATCTCTGAAAAAAATCCTACATCTGTACCTCTTCTTCCAAATCTCGAACGATTGTCTCTCCACGCCTCTCGACATTTCAATGAGGCCACTTTCGTGAAGATGGTCACCTCGAGATGGATTCCTGATGCGACCTACGCAAAGACGATTGGCGTTGTGTGTTTGCGGAGGGTCGAAATGCACATAGCAGAAGAACATAACTATTATCACCGGCTTAGTGGTTTGAAGGTGGACTCTGATAAGCTGGCCCCTTTGAAGATTTTGCAAAAGCAGGGCATGATCATAGATATAATAAATACCGGCGAGTACGTGGAACTAGAATGACAAGTAGGTTTTGTTTCTCTCAATGTTCGTGTATAATATTGCTATATGCCTTCTTTATGTAGTACCACCGATCGACTCAAGACTGAGACGATGCACCTATTCATTCCTCCTCCCAAGGCCAACCACGTACCCTAATTAGCCCCAACGTGCGTAGAGTGTGGGATGGAGAATAAAAGTGAGAGCAAGAGATAAGATATAAGTCGGAGATGCCCTTGTCGATTAACCTTTGACATATACCGTCATCACTTCCACATTCACGAGGCCGGTAAACGATCTAAAAGCAGGAGGAGAATCTCGATCGCGATCACCGACAAAGAGAGGGTCCATTGTTGGATATCAGGATTCAGGTCATTTCTAACTAAAGTTCCTTCAGAGGAACATTGGGCACTCGCTGGTGTGTAGGTGAGAAGCTCCCGGAATTTCCGGACAAAGAACCTCCACATTGCAGTGCTCAACAATCCGACATATTGTGATGGAAGTCAACAGCATCTGCCTTGCTTTGATGCCACAGCGCCTCAAAAATTAAAAATCCCTAATGCAGCTCACGTTCGACGAAACTGTCTTAAACCACACGAGTTTCTGGGCAAGCATTTTGAATTCTCTGGACGACACAAGACATATACACGGCAGTTTTTCACGAGCTTTCGCAGAATTGAGACGCCCAAGTTTCTCTTTCTATGATATCGAAACTCCCATAAATTCAGGGTTTCAACTCATAGCCAATACCAGTCTTCCTCCTTACAATCATGCCAACTAAACTAACCACCAAGCTATACTTCCTGCTTCTAATACTTAATATTGTTGTGTCTTTCCTCCTCTCGCCTATCCTTGACGCGCTCCTTACCACGACCCAGTCAGCCACTGCTACGTGGTCCTATATCCTCATTATCCTCATAACTCTCATCTGGCCGCTTCTGTCTGCCGCGATATCTCTCATGCTCTTGAAATATTGGGCCTCGACTTGCACCGCGTCCCACTTACCGCAATTCAACCCCAACCTCGAATCGACAAACGCTGAAGTTCTTGGAGACGGCTTAATGGTTCTTGTGGCCTTCCTGCATATGCTACTGATGCTCAGCCGTATATTGGCCTGTAAGTACACTATCCATGCATTATTAAACTTGCCATTTACTCCGTTTCGCAGATATTTCTGGAAAATGCAGGTTATTCTTCATCACTGCTGGCCCGACCATTTGTGTCTCCATGTGCTGGGAATCTATCGGGGTCTGGTCAATTCTGCTCTCTGTCCTTGTTTTCAGCCAGTGTCTTCTTGCCTGCAGCGTCGACATTACTCACTGGGGATATTTTTATTTTCTCTACCAATTCGTCGTTTTCTTTCTCAAAGCTACCCCCGTAACTATCGGTGGCTTTATCAACCTTTTTGATGCTATTCGAAGCTCATTGGTGCACTTCCAAACGAATTGGGGATCCTCTGGAGGCCAAGAGCAACGTCAGGTCAATACAGCAAGACATTGACGATGTGAGTCCGAGTTCTTCACTATTTAGAATCCGTACTGACTTCAATGCTTTACAAGTACTATAATCTCCATTTTTCCTCCATGACTGAGATGAGTTTCGCAGCGTAGTACGGATCTGGAATATATTAATCTGTTACTGCTCAACTAGTACGGGATGATAGGGTATTATGCATTGTAACATCTTGTAGTAAGCCATGCCTGCTCTTCTAATATAGCTACGCCAAGTAGAATCCATGTTTTCCGAGACCGCCAGATAGAAACTTAGAGCGTGCGCTGAAGTAATTGTGTAATAATCGTGAATTTCCACACATAGTAAAGTGCCAGGGCTCTAACAATGGCTTGACTCAACTTAATCTATCCTCAAACACAACCCAAAACCCAGAAAACGATGGCAAGTGATCAAACGACATGAATAACATTTGAGCAAAGGATGCCCCAGGTATCGAAGTTCTATCTAGCGCCACTCACGATAATACTAATATATCCCTGGCATACCCTGCATCCTTCTCGAAGAACCTATCTCGAGAAAGGAGCAAAGTGCTCTTCCCAGTGCTTCCCTCCCTGCTGTGTTCGCCCTTTTCCGGGAAAGTCATGCAAAAGGGACCATCATCGATGATATATCGTCCCAAGCACACCAGGCCCTCGGGATGCTCGTAACGGAACATCTCCGGGGAAAGAGCAACACATCGGAAAAATGGCGTGCACCTACTAGGTTTAATTTCCAGCCTCAGTAATCTTTGAGCTAATACTTTGGACATGTTGTTAGATCCGAGGCCTCTCTAGATATCGGTACGCTGGATTAACCAAGCCGCTCATACGGAGATAGCCACAGAGTGGCTTTACTATCCTGTAGCATACGTACTCAAACTGCATGACTCGGAAGGGCGACAAAAGTTAGGGGTCAGAGAGGATCGAAAAAGAAATCGTTATTATCCTCAAAGCTAGTAGGATGCGCAATCCTCTTCTCTTCAATACCTAGAGGGGACTTAGATATATAATAGGGAAAATAATTGGATAAAATCTCAACTTATTGAAGGCAACTTACTCCGTGTCCTGAGCCTAGGTCCCTGAGCGATACCCTCATGCACTCCTCCAAGTGCTGGCTTTACTGTCAATGCATCGATGAGCGCCAACCTTCTCAGACACTTTTAGGGCACAAACTTTTCTGGCGCGGCTGCAGATAGGTGTTGCATCTTGATCATCACCGTGAATACCTAGATTGGTTTAATGACCATTGGCACAACAGGATAGGGAAGCAGAAAAGGAGAAACGACTACGGAACTCGTGCACGGAACAAGGAACGGAACAAGGAACACAGCAGTGATAAGGCAGTCGTCGTGAGTTGGACATATAAATGGAATTACTGTAATGAAACTGAAAATCACAGTAAGAATGGACATGTACGTAATACTACGTATGGGCGTGCGCAAAATTGTCCGAAGACTAGAGCAGAAATGGCTAGTCGAAGCTAGTGGACTTTGTGGGGCCATGGATAAAACTAGTCCAAGAGACTCAGAGGTCGTGCGCGAGTGAGAATACCACGAACAAACACAAATAGTCAACGCCAAGGTCCAATCATTCTCGGAATTATCCTCATTGATTCGCATGGCAATGATACTCTAGCGTGGCAATCCCCGACAGGCCCAATTACAGATAAGCAGGCCAAAAGCAGGCCATACACACTGAATTTAATCCAGCAAGACATTCATGCCGAAAGTGCAGAAAAATCCGCTCGAATGAAATATTAATTTATTTGCTAATTTTCATGTAAAAAATCACTTATGAGTGAAACTTTGAGCAAAAAATAATCATTCAGTTGAGCCAACTATCTTAATGAAACTACACTTATCAGTTGAGCATTCAGTTAAAACTGAAAAAAAGACTGAAATATCAGCTACACTAGCAGCCAGACCTGATGGGCCCCCAGCAACCTACTGAAGGACCAGATCTTTATTTGGCTGTGATTCAGTACCTGACAGTCTGACTTGGGGGCCCATCTGTTTTTGCTGCTAGTGTAGCACATATTTCAGTCTTTTTTTCAGTCTTAACTGAATACACAACTGATAAGTTTATTTTTCATTAAGATAGATAGCTCAACTGAATAATTATTTTTTGCTCAAAGTTTCACTCATAAGCAATTTTTTACATGAAAATTAGCAAATCAATTAATATTTCATTCAAGCAGATTTTTTTGCACTTTTGGTGTGATTGATCAAGCAATGAAAGTTAGTGGGAAACACAGCTAGTGCATCAAATAATTTTGAATGAAATTATTAGCGAAATTATTGCTGTGATTAATTACCTTTTTCAGTATGAATTTCACCTGAAAAACACTATGTTTTCTTATGAAAAATGCATTGAGAAACAATCAGAATTTTGCTCGGGAATGATTCATAATTTCATGTGTAATAAGTTGTGTATTTTGCTCGAAAAACACAAAAAATTTCACAACCCTAATTCAATTCAAAATGATGAGCGCTAAAAATCTGCGAAAGTAAGCGCTGAAGGCCATTGAATTGAATTAGGGTTGTGAAATTTTTTGTGTTTTTCGAGCAAAATACACGACTTATTACATGTGAAATTATGAATCGTTCCCGAGCAAAATTCTGATTCTTTCTCAATGTGTTTTTCATAAGAAAAATATGGAGTTTTTCAGGCGAAATTCATACTGAAAAAGGTAATTAATCACAGCAATAATTTTGCTAATAATTTCGAATGAAATTATTGATGCACTAGCCGTGAAAGTAACCGTCACTTGAATCAATTGAGCGAAAGCACAAAGAGACCACTGTACCACTGGGAATACATGTGATGTATGTAGAAGCAAGACAGGAAGTGGGAAAAGGAACTTGAAATGAAACTTCGGAGGGAAACGCAAAGAGGAGCAATGCAAGAGACTGTAGAGCGATGAGATGAGAGAAAGGAAATGCAGGTATTCTATACAAAGGAGAGAGAGACTGAGTCTGTACCTGGGCATTGAATGCATAGATACATTTCAACTTAAGTACATTCTTTGTCCAATGCATGAATACCCTTGGGTTTCAACCGGAGACCATTCAATGATTCATTTATGCACTTGAAGCACAACAACGGTGTATGCTCACACTGCGGCCAGGCCATAAGAATATCACGCAAAATACTCTAAGATAAACGTAATGATAAACCATTATGAATTTCTCATGAAAAAATGATGATTTCTTGCATGATAACTACTATGAAATTAACAAAGAATTTTTTGACAATGGCGTGCAAAATCTTTATGTTTGCACCTGAAAATAAATGGCACTCAGCACCTGGTGAGACTGCAGAGCCGGTGAGTGGCCATTTTATTTTTCAGGCACAAAACATAAAGATTTTTGCATGCCATTGTCAAAAAAAATCTTTGTTAATTTTGTAGTAGTTATTATGCAAGAAATCATCATTTTTTTCATGAGAAATTCATATTGATTTTCTAATGGTTTATTGTTACATTTATCTTAGAGTATTTTGTATGCAATATTTTATGGCCTGGCTGCAGTGTCAAGAATGTAAGAGTTAATGACTTGGAGTATATCCAGTGGTGGCAGCAAAGGAACAGGAATATAGGTCCCACTTCTCACACAATTGTCAGTACCACACATATCAAGTATTTTGTTGTAAATCTTATTTTTTTGGACAGGCTCACCATCTAAAATAATGGAGGACAAGTTGGAGATGTTTAGGTGTGTAAGATGTTCCCGCCTCAATTCATCAGCTTTGGGCAAGGTCCAACAAAGGACGGAAGATAGATGTAAATATCCTGTATGGTAGTCATGGGTCAAAGGCCTACATCTGGTGAGGACAATGGGGATAGAAACACAGGAGCAAAATGGGATGTTTCATGCAGAAAACATGGCAAAACATGTGGCACCTGGGAACCACCTTCCTTAAAGCATTGTTTTTGGTGACTTTTTGACCAGATCGCTGCACACAGGACCTTCCCTTCAGTCAGATTTGGGGATGAAAACAAATACAGCAGTAAATGGATAGTCACGAAGCAAGCTCCACCATTCATTGCTCTCAGGGTGTACCAAAGTGCTACTACTCCATAGCATGGCTCAAGCAGATGGTACCACCAAAAAAAAAAACACAACTCCCTCCACAGTGACGTGGAATGGCAAAAAAAAAGTATGTGTAGATGGAAGGTACTGACGTGTTGTGATGCTTGATGATGCTGATGATGGCCAATAGGACAAGAGGTCAAGACTCTTCTCCAAGTCAGAAAGCACTATGTAAGTATATGTGAAATATAACAGATATAAATCTTTTGGGTTTTGGCTGGAGCTTGGCTCCACATGGGTGTGTCTATTGCACACTTGTGCAGAAATCCAAGTCTCAGAATGAGCAAGCAAGAAATGCCTGGATGTTAGAAATATTGATCATATATGTCTTATATGAAGAGGGAGGATGGGTGGGGAAAAGAAACGCAACTTCAGAGGCTGATGGTTGTGGTTGGAAGCAAAGATTTGAATGAGCGCCTAATGCACCATGCCAGCCGAATTGGCAGCTAAGCACCTCTTGTTGTCTCTGCTTGTCATATCCTTATCGCGGAATTTTTATCAAGTTAGAGTTTGATGAGGGTTGAAGCATATTCGGGAACAAAGAGGTCAAAGAGAGCAAACCAGTGAATGGGAGGTTCTGCAACATCAGGAAAAACTGTTTGGGCCTTGGATGGTCTGAAGTTAACCTCAAGGTAACTCAAAGACACCTAGGCCACCTAGGCCACCTGGGTTGCCTAGGTTCCTTTAGGATGACCTAGGAATTAGGGGGTGGACTTTTGACAACCTGACTCACCTGAGAAAACCTGAGAAAACCTGAGGAAACCTGGAAGAACCCTGGGGAAACCTCAGGCAGCCTGAGATATTCCTAGGTAACCTAGGAGGCCTAGGCTGCCTAGGCCATCCCAAGTCCAGTCCCTGTAACCTAGGAGGCTTAGGTTACCTAGGCTATCCTTGGCCCAGACCATTTTTCCTGATGAATATGGAGCTTGTCTCATACTTGCTCTATATCTATGAGGGAGATTTAGAGTATACTAACTGAAAAGGAGCACATAACTTACTGGGCCTACATAACCTTGCCAAATCTTCATCCCAAACACTATGATTTTGTTGAATAAAGGAAATTTTATGATGATTACCATCCCAATTTTCGCATTTGGCCAAAGCAACAATCTAATTGACCAGCACAAGTAGGAGGATAAGCCACTCTACCCAAGATTTACTTCTGTTAAGCAACTTGATAAATTCCACAAATTGTGTCATTAACAAATAGTAGATTGCAATGAGTGAAATTTTTACGAGCTATTGCTGCACCAGTGGCCCAATGTCCAGCCTGACTCAAGGCATGATAGACAGGAATTGTGTCATTCTCATTTGTTTCCCTCTCATGTTGTAATGACATACTAATCAATCACTAACCTCTAGACAATCTCTTGGAATGGAAGCTACAACTACAGTTACAAACCTCTGCCACAGTTCTGCTTAGTACAGATTCTCAGCTGCACCCACCGTCGCAATCTTCGCATTCAGCAGCACGGAATCCCCTTCTTTGACCTCAAAATTCACATTTGTCTGAGGCCTGAAGATCAAGCAATATGTCAACCCTCCGAAATGGAACATCCCTATCTCCTGTCCTTTCACCACTTTCATCAGTCTCGTAAGCAATAACCTGACACATAGAAACCTCTGCCATTCCGACCATAACCATACACACCAACCCAATATTTTGATTACTGGACTCGATAAATATCAAGGCACGGGTAGCTGTATGGGTGATAAAGCCCTGTGAGTCAGTTTGAGCACTCGAGATCAGGCCCATCTGGGGTTGACGAATCCCATGGAAGGAGATGCAAGGTAGTATGCAGCCAGGAATCATGACGATCTTTTTAACTACACCGTTGACGGGACTGTGCCATCGGTGGTAACTGATCGCACTAAGAAAAGCTTGGTAGATCGTTCCACCTTCGAAAGTGATTTGGTGAGAGGATCATCATTAAGCATGTGATGGAGAGAGTATGGTTTGCCTTTCAACCAAAATTGATCGTTCATCTTGACTTGTTTAGCGATACGATACACCTTAGATTTCGCAGCCGCTGTAATGACATCGTCATTATCCGAACTAGCGACAGGTCTCTTATCCTTTTTGAACCTGACGTGTGAAAAAGTCATCCCAGGATTTAAATCCATAATGACCGTTGGGGTCAGAAGGATCACAGATGTAAGTTTCGCTAAAATTTGGCATGACAGCGCTAGCAGAGCTACCGAACCAGCCATTGTCAGCGGTAGTTAGAACATAGGTGGAATCGTAGGATGTGAGGAAATGACTCCAGGTGTCAAACATCTTCTTAAAATGAATGTTGACAGAAGGATTAGCGAAGGCTGCCTGGCCGGCAGGGGTTCCCATCGGCCAATTCAGGATGGCATTGATAGGGAAGCCAACAAAATCGTTGTTTACGAATTCCGGTGCGGTGGTAATGATGTGGTCAAAGAGATTCAGCATGTCCAAATAGTTGCGGACCTGACATAATTGTAAAGAGTTACGGTCAACGAGAGTAACTCTTGAGCAATGTGGATACTCACCTGAAGCTTTCCGGTCGGATCCGTATTGTAAGGTGGCTTTGTCGGTACTTGCTCAAACATCTGATGGAAGTCCACATCAGCAGAACCTGTACCATCACAATACATTTCTTTCGTCTCTGGAGCAAGGATAGTAATTCCAGAAATCTCCAGAGACCTCCAGAGACGTCTGGAGGAGTTTGACAGCTTTTTGACAGCTGTCAGAGCTCTGGAGATCTCTGGAGACCTCTGGAGACCAACCAGGTTTTGCAGATGCATATACACAAAATAGGATCTCCTTCGATGAGAGCCTTGAATTCCTGAATGACGGGGTGCAACTTTTGCGGAGCCTTCCCGTTATGTTCGACAAAACTGATCTTCTTGGGCCAAAGCTGGAGAACTTCGTGGTGTTCGGGTAGCCAGCCACCTATACAGGTAATGAACCAAGAGTTTGTTCCCAGACATCGTCTTCTACGAAATGAACAGTGGGATATTGCCGTATATGAGTAACAACTTACACACGAAGAGTATACGTTGAAGTAGAAAGAGTTTTGAAAGGAAGAAACTAAGCTGCAGTTGGACGAGACAGTGAGGCAGATGGGCTAGACTGTCGCTTAAAACTCCTGCGTATATAAGAGGTTGAAGAGGAGTATTGTTCCTGTCTGGCGAAAGTTGCATGGACGAAGACAGGTCTGCCATAATAGGTGCCCCGAAATCAACATTAGCAGAGGCCACATGTACTTTACTCTCTTCTCGACGAGAAGCCTTAGAAGGTTAATATACATCATCCACCTCATCCAACTTTCTTTATGCATTTTCCACCAATACTAGCGAGCGTCACTTACTCAGAAAAGGTGTGAGTAGTACTCAGAGGCCATCAGTGATAGCACCATTGAAACGAGTCTATCAAACGAAGAGGCGGGTATAGGTAGTAGACTCACTCGAGCCAGTAGCTTCGGTTTGACACCTTGATGACAGTCGATTAAAGGCGCCAGCGAAGCGAAATGATTCCGTGGTTTGACTCTGGATAGTGGGGTGCGCCTTCCTCACTCTGATGGAGTTGTTGATCCTCCGTTGTATACTTACAGAGAATTGATCAGTAGGTATGCCAGTAGTAGAATTTCCCACCTATTCCAGATCACGGTCCCCGCTTTGTTCCTCGCTGTTTGAAGTACCTGGACAGAGCTTCGAAAGACTTGAACAAAAGGTACATTATTTTTCATCTCCTTGTCAGTCTTTGTCAGTCTCCTTCTGGTTGCCAACATCCAACACTTCCAAATTCATTCTACTCCATCAGCTCTTACTATGTCGCTAATTTAAATATTTGCAAGTTAGAGTTGACCTTCTTGAATTCGCAGTCAACTCTAACTTGCAAATATTTAAATTGGCGACATGAACATGAGGGCGCGTTGAAAGAATTAGGCGCGCTAAGCGCTCACTTGAACGACTTTATCTGATCAACTTTTGACTTTATCTAATCACTACGCCAGCGCCAAACAATAACGGGCGAAATAATTAGCGAAATCATTGTCGTGATTAGTTACCTTTTTCGGCATGAATCGCGGTTGAAAAAGACCATGTTTCTCATAGGAAAAACAAATTGGGAAAAAGATAAAATTTCGCTCGGGAATCTTATATGATTTCACCTGAAAAACATATCGCAATTGATTGTCTTTTTCGTTCGGAATTTCGCCGGTAATATACTATCTTTCCCGTCTGAAAAAGATAAGGAAACATCTTATCTTTTTCACCCGTCATTCATTTTGTTTTTCGCTCGGGAAAGTTAATACCCAGGTCCCGG
The DNA here is from genome assembly GCA_009733575.1 of Gymnopus androsaceus JB14. NCBI lineage: Eukaryota > Fungi > Basidiomycota > Agaricomycetes > Agaricales > Omphalotaceae > Gymnopus > Gymnopus androsaceus. Next base: position 291,331 of record ML769430.1, read on the forward strand.
GCAGGGACTGGGCAGGAACTGGGCGGTCAGTCATGTGACTCTATGAATCTCTTCGCTAATGCACATCCAGGATTTACAGTACAGTATGTCTTGAATTTTTCACCTCATCTCATCCGCCCGGTAGCCCAATACTGTTATATCAGGTATGGGGGATACAGTTGTATTTGAAGATCCACTATCATATGGTAAGTGCACTAAGTATACCCAACTGTAAGCCATGAAGTGTACGGCTATACTTGAAAAAAATACATAAGTTGACCAGCAAGCATGGGTATGCATTAATATATCATATTTATTGATACTCGATGAAGGAAAATACTTTATAAAGGTCCGTCGTTCAAGGTTGTGCGGAAACACGGTCCGTTGGCGCTAAACCGGCGCTTAGCCCGTACTCATTGCTCAAAACAATGGGCTCAAGCGGTCAGATGAAGCACGATATGTGCCAGACCTATCGGAAATGCACCTAATACACTGTATAAGGTAGGCAGTCCATTTGTTGCTTAAGTATTCAATGGTGGACTAATGTTATATATATTTGTCAGTTTGTGTGCCGGCTACCCTTAAAACTTGAGTTTATTGCTATTCATGTACATGATGGACATTATTATGTATATATCTTTCAATGTGTCTAATTTTTTAAAGTAAGTATCGTGTTCATAATGGGTGAGGAGGCAGGGAGAGTTGAGAGTGAGCGGGGAGGATGAGCGGGATCCGCGCCATGATGCATGCAGTGTTGGGTTCCTGACTCACCCGCCAGTCAGTAGTATGAATATCTAAGTATTCTGCATTGTCAATTTATGACCTACTCAGTTACTTAGTACTCGGGCAATCAAACGTAGCATGACATGGGACTATGATGCAAAGTCTTGCAAAGTCCACCAGAAATATTGCACTTTTATTGCGCTACCATACGATAGTGGATCTTCAATATAACTGTATCCCCCCATACCTGATATAACAGTATTGGGCTACCGGGCGGAGGAGATGAGGTGAAAAATTCAAGACATACTGTACTGTAAATCCTGGATATGCATTAGCGAAGAGATTCATAGAGTCACATGACTGACCGCCCAGTTCCTGCCCAGTCCCTGCCCGGGACCTGGGTATTAACTTTCCCGAGCGAAAAACAAAATGAATGACGGGTGAAAAAGATAAGATGTTTCCTTATCTTTTTCAGACGGGAAAGATAGTATATTACCGGCGAAATTCCGAACGAAAAAGACAATCAATTGCGATATGTTTTTCAGGTGAAATCATATAAGATTCCCGAGCGAAATTTTATCTTTTTCCCAATTTGTTTTTCCTATGAGAAACATGGTCTTTTTCAACCGCGATTCATGCCGAAAAAGGTAACTAATCACGACAATGATTTCGCTAATTATTTCGCCCGTTATTGTTTGGCGCTGGCGTAGTGAATCCGTCAACTTTTTCGTGTGCTGCCAACTGCGTCTTTTATGAAGTAAACCGGTCGAGGGACCAAAGTAAGTGTTACCTCTATTTAATGATCCAGATTCACACCTTAACATCTTCAGAATACATTGCTGACTGGTCCTGGGCTTCCTAATCGAACTGGTTATCTGGAAATCTTTTTGAACCAGCCCAAATGTCAGATGATGCGACATCGCAGCTCCCCGCCGAGATATTAGCCTGCATTTTTGACCATGCTTCAGACTGGAATCTTCTGCAAAAGTGGAATCCAGACGATATCGGGTACTGCGATCCAGACAGCTTGCCGACCGAGCTAACTTATCCAGTCATCGGTTATCTACCTGCACTTTCACTCGGCGCCACTTGCTCCAAATGGCGTGCAATAGCTATTTCCTATCCAGACATCTGGTCCAGGCTTAAGTTGGAGATCAGTGTAGGCAAAGCGAAACCTGACCAAGAATTTATCGCCATGCTTGAACTCTTTCTCTCCCGCTCTGGCCAACAACCCCTCGTAATCGATTTGAACATCCAAGGTCAAGAATCCCAGAGCAACTTTGTAAATCTTGTGATAGATCTCCTTCGACGACACTCTTCCCGATGGAAGGAGTTTAGATTTCGTGGTGACAGTTTCACCCGCGATCGGAAGCTTGCACGGCCGATTCTCTCCATGCTTGAAACGTTGAGTCTTCAGTGGGACTGGACAGAAGATGCGGATATTCTATATCTTCAGAGTGCGCCCAAGCTTCGAAGGATCTCGTCCGGAATGCTATCATTCTATGTAATAAAGTTCATGGTGTCGCCCGAGTTCTGGGAACGGATTGTCTCACTCGACGTTATGATTTCTGGCAGTTTCTCGCTGAAAAACTGTTGTCGATTTCCTTCCTAACCTCACCTCACTGAAGCTTCGGGAATTTAGCAAAAGCTTCCGCATGTGTCAGAAGAGAGTCACGGAAAATCGAGACCCTCGCTGTGGAAGTCGATTACATTGCCGACGTCGATGGCCTGTTGAAGCAGACATTCGCATCGTTTATGTTTCCTGCTCTAAAGGAACTTCACATCTCGTGTGCGCAGCGGCCGAACTCGGAATGCCCCAGGTACACCCGAAAGTGGCCCAGAGACTCATTCGCTGAGTTTCTATCTTGCTCAAGCTGCAGCATAACCACGTTGATAATCACCGCAGTTGGACTATCCGATACAGATCTCATCTCTGCGCTCCATCATAATTCCCTGTCATCTCTCAAAACTCTCGAATTGAGTCACGTTGAAGCCTCGCCGAAAGTTTCTCCTATAACCTCACATTTCATTTCGAGCCTTCACGTTGGCTCTGATTCCCACTCTGAACTCCTTGTTCCGAGGCTTTCCAATCTTTCCCTGGACTTTTCTGGCTGCGATTTCGATGACCAGACGTTCGTTCTGATGATTTCATCGCGGTGGCTGCCTGATCTAGAACTTGGAGTGGATTGCCTGCGATCCGTGGTATTGCGGTTCCACGAGCGAGAAGTGGTTGAGAAGACGGTTTATAGCTCTCTGCAGGATCTGGACAGGATGGGGTTGAGGGTGGTTGTTCGTGGGTTGAATGGTATAATCGTTTAGCTATAGTATCAATGATTTTCTTGATCATATGTATGTACCTACGTTTGGCGAGCGGAAACGTGCATTTGGAATATCCCAAACTGGTTCGATATGGAATCTTTAAGGGCATTCTACATAGTGCACAATATACAAAAGAGCTAGGTTTATAGAAGTACAAGGACGAGATTTAAAAGTCAAGATGATACACATTTTCGATACATAGTTGTCCATTTCGGTCAATGCCAACCATGACCAGCATTCGGGCGTTTCGATTGTGATGCAGTCGGGTAGGAGCAAACTTTGGCTTACTGGTGAACAATTCTGAATTCGGGTCTACCCTTGCGCATACTCCTGCGGACAGAAGTTAACACGGTTTAGAGTTGCAGATAACGTTCACCGGAAAGACTCACAGACACGTTTCGATTTCGCTCCCATTCTGATAGTCAACTTGAAAGACTTTTTGGCCCAACCAGCAAGGATCTGTATGATCCAGCGTCAAATGCGATGCCAATCCAGGAGGAGTAAACGGACGCACAGATGAAATCACAGCCAAGTTGGATCTAAAAAAAGAGTAATGATATCAGCATCCTATACCCGAAAGACCCAGAGCAAACAAACGCACCAAACTTCCATCCGGTATCCCGCTTCGCCGCAAATCGACTGCACAGATCTGACCTTCAGTGATCTCTGCTGAAAGGACATGAATCTGCATGTCGCAGACAGTCCCCTTGATGATTCGCGTCTGAAGACGAGACCAAGTAGGTGCGTTCATGCCGAATTTGACCATAGAGACTTTAAGACATTCGACTTTTACTGCAGATCTCGCATGCGCTTGCGCTTGGGTCTAGAGTTGGCAATGGGCATAAGGAGAATAAAGAAAAGGGACAGAAAGGAACTTAAGTACCTGGACCATTGTTCGGAAGCGTTGAATACGTTGGTTTAGAGAGAAACTTTTCGTAGAAGAAGGATGGTTGGGCTTCGATTAGCCCAGGTATATATAGCTGGGGCGGAAGCTGCGAATCAACAAGCGTCAGCATGGTAGCACTACTTCGTGTAAGTGGCACGCCGTACTATGAGGTGAAGAAAGCCCCAACAAGCCCCACCGGATATCCTAACCTATTCGTCTTGCGTCATACGCCAGTATTGCTCCGCAGGATTTAAGTTCGTCTCCGACTAAACGAGTTTAGTTTCAGAGATGACGGTGGATGTCAGACCTCAAGCTGAGGCAATGCATCCCCATGGATTGGAGCATTAGAGATTGTATGTAAAGAGCCATAACATCGGAATATACACAGGAGCGACGAGACTGGCTTTAGCAGTCCTCGCAATCTCCAAGGACCTCGAGGTAAACTTCCTGTGAGAGACTATTCAGAACCGCATAGCTGCATTTCGATTGGCTGCAGCTAGCTTGGTCAACGAAAGTTCGATAATCGTTTTTAAGCAGAGGTTTCCAAGGAAATGTTTAGTTTCTTCGCTGGTCGTCGCGACTCGTCGCTGGTTTAAAACAGAAAAGCATTAAGCGCGCGCTTAATTAATAATAGCTTGCTTCCCCAGCTCGGTGTCCAAGGTATATCTTCGAATCCATGACTGTAATGGTCTCTCTGGCTTATCTCGCGCTCGTCAAGTCTGCAACCTTTCATCGATTACTCGAATCTCATTAGCTTCAACGTATTTTCGGCCACTTGAACGCCGAAGACAGTGGGAAATTAGGACTCTATGAAATAGGTTGTTGACCTCGGTTCAGTGTTCGAAAGGTTGGCCACTTCTTCATCATCTATAATTGACGAGTATTCTACTAATATAGGATGCGGTGTAAAAGCCTTTGCACAGACCCTTATCCTCCCATCTACGAGAGTACCATTTCGACCGTTAGTTCAGTGACGCGTAACGCGGACCCCCTGAACTTTAAGGTTTTAGGATTCGTGACGCATAACGGAGGGATCCTGAACAGATTGAGCCGTAACGCTACTAAAAAAAGGCGCTCAAATATATATTTTCTCATACTCTACATACCAAGAGGTGACGAAGATTCCGATCGGTGATATAGTCTCACGCTAGGTGAGGGTATCAAAAAGGAAGGAGTCCAGCCCAGGGTCCATCGGCAAGAGACTTGCCGTTAGTATGATTTAGCGCCTGTACTATCAATATTTCACTCATACTTATAGTACTTATATCTGGTCTTTCGAAGCTAGCAGCTGGTGCGTTCAAATGATTTGCTCAAATAAATGATTGCTTGCACTATGTGAGTATCTTCGCATTGTATGAGCGAGTTCTCAGATTGTGGTATACATAACGGCAAGTCTCTT